>JAPMOR010036719.1:0-35184 GCA_026543865.1 Argiope aurantia
AAGTTAATATGGGCTAAATTAAGATAAAAATTAAGAAATTAATTAGGCTTTAAATCAGAATTTTAAAATGTCATTACATACATACATCAATAAAAATAGAATTTTACAACAGTCATAACAGTTCAGCACTTTCTTAAGAAAACTTCAATATAAAGAGAAGTTAGATTTAATCTGCGATCTGAGAGATTAAATTTCACTTTCAAGTTATACAAGGATACATTTCAGAATTTTTAGCCAGTCAGATGACCAGAATGAATGAAATGAAATTTCTTTATGCAAGCATTCAAATTATACTAAGGCTTTCGACCTATGCAAACCGATTTGATGTACAAAGGTCACAAATAAGCGAATTCTTCGCGAATCAAGTCTCGAAAACATTAATTCTCAAATAACATCGTTTGGGATATTCCATAATTCTTTTTACACGCCATGTTTTCGAAATTTCTTCGGACATCATAAACTTAACAAATCCTTAGATTTTGTAAAAAAGCAAGCAGTCACTAAAATGTAAAAATTCTATAAACAAATATTATAATTCATAAAAATAATTCATCTAGTCTTAGGCATGCAAAACACTGGGGAAAAAACAAACAAACTTCCAAAGATAATAACATAGGAACTAAAACCGAGATAAAATATATCACATTACGTACGACTCTTGAGCCAGATCCTCACAAAAAGGTATCTTCCTCTTAGGCGAAGGAATCTGAACCAAACAAGATCATTTGTTTTAGAATAAGTGAGAACCTTTTACTTATTAGACAATTTCTCACTCACGAATCAAAGATGCTCCCCGGAGGTGGAAAACGGAAGTAAAAAATAGCACCCATTTAGAGAAAATGTGCAAAAAACAAGAAAATTAGCAAAAATACCCAATAGGACAAAAACAAAAATTGCAGAAATCAAAAATAAAGACAACATTATTAAAGTTTCAAACTTCAATTAAAACTGACTGTAGACTTTCTAAATTTCATCTTTTACGATAACCAATGAAAAATTCATTGAGTTTTATATTTTTATGCAATTTTCTAAACTGCTCTGAAGACTCCAGAATTTTATGGAAGAAAATTAATTTCTAAATAATTTATATTACCTTCAAATTCCGATTTTTAAAAAAAAAGAACTCTTGTTTGGAGTCAAATAAAGCGTAAAACTGAAAAAATTCACACACTTTATAATATATCTTTTTTTTTTCAATGCCCAATACTAGATGATTGGTTAATTATGGAAAAGTAATTTCAAAGTAGTAACTATCGTCTATGGGAAATGTACAATCCGGAGCTCTCAAAAATAACTCAAATGCTACTTTGTGACAAAATATTTAATAAGGGAAGATAAATCTCTATTCACACTAAAGATGAATGATTGTGTGTGTTAGCTCTCTTCAAACCAAAACAGTTTGACCTAAAGCAACCAAAATGGGAGGTATATACTTTGGAGCACAGAAATGAAAATTCCGCAACGTTTTTTTTAATAATTTTTATTAGAATCTTACTTAATTAAAAATTAAATGAAATTTTGACCTTTCCTTGCAATATAATTTCGGTAAATATAAAATTAATTTTTTCATAATCTTAAAAATTCAAAAATGAACTTTTTGATTAGCCTAATTTTTCTGCATTTGAATTTTTTTACTATTTTTAATTAATTTTCAAAAAAAATATTTTAACATATTTTACAAAGACATGTTTTAACTTTACTTGTAATAAAGATGTATGTGAGTCTGTATTTACTTGTGTGTGTGTTGGCAGTCTGCAGGCTAGACCGTTTGATTTAATGTTATCAACTTGTCACATGCATACTTTATAGGGTGGAAAAAAAGCCTTTGAAATTTTTTTATATATATATTTTGACTAGAATTTTAGTTTAAGATTAAACAATTGGTTGCTTTTTCGCGAAAGTTCCAAAATTATTACAGTATGAAAATAATTTTTACATCCTCCTCAAATTTAAAAAATTATCTTTTCAATAATACTATAATTTTGCTCTATAATTAATGTACTATAATAATTTTTGTACTATAATTTATTTTTCACTTTTTAATTAAGAACTAAAATATTTTAAGCACAATTCTTAAAAATGTATTGCCCTCCAAAAATTATAAAATTTAACCTGTGCCAGCACTTTACGTTTGAATGAAAAAATTTAGCTTTTATCAAAGTGTTGCCATTATGTTAACAACAGATCAAATTATATTATTAACAAGTTAATTCTCGCTGCAAACTACATCTAGAAATGTTTAACTGTTAACACGTGTCTGTATGAAATTTAAAAACATGAAACGTAATATTTTCCAGAAGAAAGTAAATGCAAGAAAACAATTTGTGGCTTTTAAAACATATTTATAATAATTTAATAATACAGTGTTGATTATTGTAAAATTGGTTTAATATATAGAATATATATCGCAGAAGATTGAAACATTTTTTATTTAAAAGTAATAATGTTCAAGAATATTTTATTGAGTATGCTTCATAGAATCGATAGTCTGCATAAAATTTAAGCTTCATAATTTTTTAAGAAGTATATTTATTAACTGAAACAAAATAAATTATTAATATTTACGTTCATCAAAAGGATTAAATTATTTTCAAAAAGATTATGTTACGTTAAATCCTTTTGAAAGTGAATTTGAGTACAGTGAGTCAGAGAATTTATGATTCATCGTACAAAAATTATGCACCTTTGAGAAATTGCATAAATTTTTAAAAATACTCCGTAGTAGACATAAAACTTGAGTGCTGAATGATTCTGTTTTCGGCACAAAATATGTTTAAACAAAATGTTTGCTTTCAGCGAAAAAAATTATATTAGGTGAAACTTAATCATTTTCTTTCCAAATTTAAGTCCAACATTTAAGGCAAATTACAAAAAGAAGGGAAATGCATAGCACATTGGAATTGTAAATGTTGTAAAGTTTCTAAAATGGTATGAGTTATATGACTATCAAAGTTTGAAGTTTAAAAATATTTTGCTGAAGAAGCCATAAATACCAAGTTACATAAAATATTTAATTGAAAATTTAGCGACCGTTAATCAACAGCTAACCAGTTAGTCACCAAAGGCGGCTAGTATAAAATAAAAATAAATTTAACCTGCACCCAAGTAAAATTCTTTTCAATCGCTTACAGCAAATAGTTCATTCCCGCAAGCCCCTTCCCCAAATAATATTCGTCTTCTAAATTGAAACGCTCAGAAATCTGAACGCAAAGAAATAAAAATTTACAAAGACTAACAAATTTTAAAATGTTTTTGCACTCGAAAATGTGAAACCATATTCAAAATAATGATCAAAGTTTATACAAACTAAAATATCACTTTTTTAATACTACTCGTAACAAAGTCAACAATTAAAAGGAAATCAATTAGTTTAATAATCATTATGTAACAAGATCATAGCAATAGCAGACGATAAAATAATTATATGTCAAAACACTAATTCCTTTTTTGCGAAACAAGTTCTCTTTAAAGATTAGATGAAATAGAAGACATTATTTCGCTTTTAAAGCTTACGAAATTTACTTTATAAAACATTTATATAGCATTTAGGTTTAGCAAATCCTTTAATTGAGCCTTTCATAGATAAGAATTAGTAAGTTTGGGAATTACGAATGTAAAATAATAAATAAGATTAACAGCTTTAGCATATCGTGTTTTTACAACATGAATAGGATATTTTATAAAAAAGATATATTTTTAATTGTTGAAAAATATTAGGAGATTTTTATATCTAAAATTAAGAATCGACAACATTATATTTTTTGGATGTGTAAAAGAAATTCGTTTTTCATAGAATTATACACTTTGCTCCAGATGATTTCATACGGAAAATTGTATTAAGTATACATAAATTCATTCGAATTTTTTTTATCTGCAGTTTCAAATGAATAAAAACATTTACTAATGTAAAATTGCTAAAATAAATAATAATAATAAATATAAATGCACCAATAGGCCAATAAATTTCAATAGTCATACCTAAAATTTCTCAGCATAAAAAAATTTTGATATACCTATGAAAGTTTTTAAAATATAGTATTTCAATTCCTCTAATAAAAAGAAAACTTCCAAATCTGGCAAGAAATTCAGTTACAGTCAACATCATTAGACCATGAAATATATAAAAAAAATTCCAAAAAAATGAAAGAATAAACACTTGTCAAACAAATGTACAATAAAAGCAATTTGTGATCTTCTTTTTGCGGTCTATTATTTTTAACTTTTTGAACTTCGAAATTAATTAATTTCGAAACTTTCTACAGTTTTGAAATTAATTAATTTCGAAATTGTAGATATAACAAAAGATGATTAAAATTTTAATTAATTTAAATATCGTTCGAGAAATAAGAAATTCACAATATTTTTAGAACTGACAAATATTTATGCTATAGATGAATGCCAGAGATGGTCCTTAAAATAGTTTTACTCGAAACTCTAAAATATTTTTCTACGAAACAAATAATAATTCAAAATGCAGTTACGTACTTTAAATTTATTGGACTCAACTAATTAATTTGCTTAAAGATAGAATTTTGAACTTAATTCTTTATGAGCGACAAAATTCGCGATGCTTACATTCTTTCCTATTAAAACGATGACAGAGTCAGTCATACATTTTATGTTATTCTTTCTTGCTCGTACATTCCAAAATAAAATTGGTTTGGTTTTTTGGGGGGAGGGAGGGGTCCTATATAATTTTTATTAGTTTCTTTAAAAAATAAGAATTACACGATTCTAATTCAGCATTTAAGTTTTAAGAAGAAGAATATTAGACGTTAATTCATCTAGGCGCTCGGATGCCCTTTCACACAAGTACAAAGGCAGTCAAAACCATCGAACAAATACTTGTGAATGCCAGTACAGTTGACAAAAATATCACTTAAAGTCAAAGTGAACAGCAGAAGCTACAATAGAAGATTTCTTGTACTGGGAATCAATTAGTCGATAAAAGCTGAACGAAACCATTGATGTGTTTAAATTAGGATGGGACGGAAAACAGGACAGCTTTCCAGTATACCATCGAACAAACCATAAAAGTTTCAATTTCCAGGTCTAGCTCCAGAAGCAGACACATAGTTAATTGCGAATAGAAATATTTATGGCACAGCGAAAGAAACAATACTTTTTAATAAAGGATCCACAAAAACTTTTTCTGTACATTTGATATTACTAGGAAAAGATATTTACGATTTGGAAAACGCAGCAGACATTGACATTATTTCAACATATGAAACTAAACTTTATGTACTTCCTATGAAAATAGGTAAAGAAAATGCTGCTCCCTTATGAGTAATAACTATATACGAAGATGATTTTGTAATCCAATCCAATTGTAAGTCAACCCAAGAAACTGTTAAATAAATTAATGATAAATTAAGACAACTTTTAATATTTTTTCAATAATTTTATTAACAAGTGCCACGATTCCACCTTATGTCTAGATAGTAGATCAAATTATATAATATGTGTAATCACAGGAGTGAGTCAAATGACATCAGCGTTAGTCAACGTGGTAATTAACTTGTGCAACCAATTCATCCGATTTCATCCGAACTTTTTATTCTTTCTTATTAAAAAAAGAAGGCTTATTCGACAGTCCCGAGTAATAGCATAGTTATCTACATGAATTAAATTTGTAGGATTTTTTTTAAGAACTAATGGAGGACTGCGTTAAAAAATTATATACATATAAGGACATTATTATTATTACACAAGGGCAATATTCTTTTTTTATATTATGGCATCGAAAAATATATGGAATAATAAAAACTGCTATTCTTAGTAATACAATATAATCACACACGAGATATTTTTTCGCAATTAATAGCTAAAAAATTGAGTAAATATATTCTTTGTTCACTTATTGTCGTTTATTTCAGAGGAAACAAATATGATTTTTATGAGGAAAAGTTAAAATTGGCGCATTTAAAGATTAAATTTATAATAATTTGCATTTAATATTAATGACAAACATTCCATCACCAAATTCAGCTTAACATTCTTGGTTTAAATTTTTTCAAATACACTGTATTGAACTAAAATATTCCTTAGAAGTATAAGGTCAATACTTATTGCCACAGTGTGTGCGTACGTATGCATGTGTGTGTTTACCATAGTTAATCTTTAGTTCACAATCTCTTTCCCTCTATTTGCTAATTTTGCCACCTCTCTGTTGTTCACTATTTCCAAGGATAATAAAGTTTGTCACAACAACTGCGTCCAAGATCTACACTTTTTATACGAGTATGATACGGTTATTATACGAGTATTATACGGCTATCAAGGAATATGCGAGAGAACATTGAAAAGACCACTTCAACTAGTTGATTCCTCATTTAGCAAAATACACTGAGAAATTCCTATTATCATCAAAAACAAATTTTCTCCCAAGATTTTGAAAAGCCTCTCGCTGAGTCCCAAAAAACTGTTTTTAGAATTTGCTAGTCGGTCTGTGAAAACTGTAATTCAAAATTGCAAAGAGCTTGACTAATAAAAATTGATAAAATTTTAAATCAAAACTCTCGAAATCTATTAAATATTGCATAAAATTCAATAAGGAGAAATCCATCGACTGTTAGTACATTTTTATATCAGCACGATACCTTTGAGATGCAATGAAATTTCGCACATCGCTTTGTCACTAAAATTGTAGATCCGTTTCAAAATTTGGACAAAATCCATTCATAAATTGACCATCTATCGGGTTGTTGTTGTTTTTTTCTGCTTGTGTATGTGAATGCGATAATTCAAAACGAAAAGATTCAGATGAATAAAATTTAGGAAGGTCTTGCGACAAGCATGCAAATATGCATCGAATTTTGGACCCAATAGGTCGCAAAAAAAGAGTCTAATCTCTCCAATCGAATAAAAAAATTTTAAAAAAAGGAAAAAAATTTGTTTTGCGTTTCTGAGCTTTCTCCATTTCGCGTTGCATCAGTATATGCCATATGACTGTTACCCAACACTCAAAGCACTCGTGAGCGCTATTTTCGTGATTTGGCGCGGAGAAATATTCTTATAATGAAGAACGAATAAAATGTGCCATTGAATAAACGTGCCAACCATATTATAAGAGAAAGTCAAAGGAAACACACCGCCCGTCTCACAGCTATATTTCTTCCCCTAAAATTAGGAAATGTTGCATATGACTGAATATTTTTTTTCCCTTGAAAACGTGTAATAAAATTTGAAAAATATTGAAAAATTTCGAAAAAAAAAAAAAGTGAACAAATTTTATAACTAAGCAAAAAGTATCTCTACTGTGTATATACTCTCAAGAACTCTACTACTGTGCCAAATTTTGCATCTATGTACTTTTTCGTAATGAAGATGCACATATTGAAGCTATTTGTCAATTTTTTATTACATTATAATAAGAAAAAAAAATTTTTACTTTCGCACATGTTCTTTTTATCATTTCCGAAATTAGCGCACAGAAATGATTTTTGCTGTTTTTAAAACATTATCTCTCGCATAACATTAGTTTGAATGCTATGTCACACCTCAATTACAGTAAAATTATCATATTCATTTTTTTTAAAAAAAGACGATCATATCAAAACAGAGGATAGTAGAGAAATTATTTTTTCCCACGATTATTATTAATCAGATTGCATAGTACGGACAATTTCATGGTTTAATTTTTGTTCCCTTGTGTACTAAATATACAAGGGAAAAAAAATCCCTGTTGCCGAACTGGAAGGCGGTGGTATATTCCATATGTCCCGAGATATATGGAGAAAAAAAATCAACCCTTTTTATTATTTTCTTTTTCAATTTCATAAGAGAGGAAGGACATAATGAATTTCGATTTCATAAGGACAGAATGAAAGAGAGTATAAGAAGGTGCAATTAAACTTAGCTTTCCTACGAGCAGTCAGATGCAATGATTACAAAATTTTAAAAAAAGATGCAAATATCTAGCTCGAAACATTGTTATACGATAATGTTCCGTCATTATTCATATCATTTTTTAAAACATCTAATCTAATTTTTTAAAATTAATTTTATCGAAAGTAATGCGCACACACACAAAAAAAAAAAAATGCGTTAAATACTGTTGCAAACGAGTATATATAAACGCAGATAATAAAATATATTGTAAAATATTTTTTAATATAATATTTTTTAAGTTAAGAAAATTTTTATAAAAAAGTTGAAAGAGAATAAAATTAATATTATTGAAAAGAAAACATTTTAATTTTAAAGTGGTGCAAAAGTATTGAGAGAAAAAACGTTAACACTTTGATTAATTTTTCATTAAAACTAATCAGAATTTTGAAAAACTCCTTCTTGACGAACACTAATTAATCAATAAATAACAATATGTCAATTCTGATATATGTAGATCCAATAGATCCTGTAGACAATATGCCTTGCTACCATCAGTCTTGCAGACAACATCAGATAATTTACAAGTTGCATTCAGCTTAGTCTAGGTTTAAAAAGCGTAGTCCAGGTTTTTAAAGGAAAATACAAGGTTTGTTTCTAGAAAATTAGTAAAGCAAAGAAAATAGGGGAAAAAAAACTTATATAATGCAAATCTATACTCTCTCTCTCTGTGTGTGTGTGCGCGCGTGTGTGCGTGTGTGTTGGCGCTCTACAGGCCAAACCGTTCGATCTACAACTACCAAATTTGGCACATACTTACCTTGGAGGTCGGGAATGTGCACCTGGGGTCCTATTTGTTTTGTTTTTTTTAATTTTTAGTTAGAATTTTAATTATTAATTAAAAGCTAACTTTCTCGCCAACATTTTTTTTTTTCATTTCGCCACCGACTAATGAGTAAGACCAGTTTTTGTCCCCCCCCCCCTAAAGAGGTGAGGCTTAACAAATTTTCGGTCGATTATTTCAAACGATTCTGTTTATTTTATTAATATTTGATGCATTTAAAATTAAACATTGTTAATTAATCGAACTTTCAGATTCATTCAGAAGTACTTTTGAATTAAAATAAAACAGAATAAATGAAATTAAAAAAATTTCTAATCTGCATAGCGTTACCCCAGCTGGCGTAGAAAATTCAAGCATTTGCGTTGCCATAATTGGAGTTGAAAATTCACGCATGCGCATTGTGTTCTGATTGTTGAGAACTATTTTCATCGGATTCTGATTTGATTTAAATTATTTTTAGGTTAGTTGGTGCTTTTGTAATTAAATTGTATTTATGTTAGTTATATATTTTTTGTATATGCTTATACTTTTAAATACATTGTTTTTTAACCTGTTTTCGACCGATTATTTTAAAGATTCTGTTTATTTTCTTAGTGTTTGAAATTAAGAATTGGCATTTAAAACTAAACATTGTTAATTAATCGATCTGTTCATGATGAATCTGAGAAAATTTTATTGAAAAGTTCTTGAGATATTATATAAATTAAGAAAGATATTCTTTAGTGCCCATAAGGTTTAAATACTCAGCAACTCTGTTTTCAGTACTCGTATTAAAAAAAAAATATGCTTTATTTCAGTAAAAAAAAATGATATCAATTGCACTTTAATCATTGCCACTTAAAGCATAAATTCTACAGGAATTAACAGAAAATTAGAAAGACACATATTACGCTCCAGCTGAGGGCCTTTATAAATATATGACTACCAAAATTTGGAGCTTTAAAATATTTTGATGAAGAAACTATCAAAATAGGAGTTACATAAAATATTTAATTATTAAAATTTTAACGAGAATTAAGATTGGCGAACCGGCTGGTCGCCAAAGGCGGCTAGTAATTTATAAAGAACTTCCTGTTATTGTTGTTGATTTTGATCACACCTCCATGAAACTAAAGATCTCTAAAAAGTCCAAAAACAATAGCGGATCCCTTAAAATTTCAAAAATCGTAAAATTTAAACACTTAAGAATATGATTGGGGGAGGCTCAGCAAAGATCCTCCGTCCGTGTTGGAAGGTGAGGGTTCTGGTGTGTCCACTGAAACAAACGAGAGAGAACCGTTTGCTGCTTTCTAGAGAGATTCAAACCGTGACACCAACCGGGACTCTTACCAAAGTACCAAGGATGAGCAGGTGGGACTCTCCAAAGTGCACTCGACTCCATCTTTTTGATAGAGGAGATTTCAAAATAAGTTAGTGTTGCATCACCATGAAATATGTCAGCTGAGGCAGTCTCAGCTAAGTTATCCGCTATCTCATTACCATTTAAACTAACATGTGAGGGGATCCACTGAAAGAGTGTAGAGTGTTCAGCAGAGAGCCTGGCAATAAGGTCTGCTAATCTTGTCCCCCAATTTCGCCCAATGAGAAAGGAGCTGTATAGAGGCACGATTGTCCGTTAAAATCCAAATGTCCCCGAAGGCAATTTCTGAGCACGTGTCGATATATTTAAAGTCCCTTACAGATTGCAATAAGTTCGAACCTGAATACAGAACTGTTGACAGGATTTCTAATCAAAATATCAGTAGCTCCTTCAGGAGTCTCAATGTGCACGCCACTACCAGAAACGCCACCATCTCCTTTACTGCCATCAGTGTACATTTTCAGAGCCGAAGGTGGAATGCCTGGTGGAAGAAAGGTTTGGCTTTTTGCTAACCTTAGCCAAGAGATCAGTATGAAAATGAATTCGATCAGGGTCAAACTTAAAATTCCAATAAGGCTTAAAGGAATGTGGTTCCACATCTCCAGAAGGTAGACCCATCTCTTTTGCGAAGGAAAAAGGACTATGTTTCTTTAAACGCTTATTATTATGCCATAAATGAAGATAAGCAGAAGTTCTGTGCTGATCACTGTAGCTAGAGCTTGTAATATTTTGAAAGACAGTGACTTCTTCTCAGAGAAAGAAGTGGTAGATCACTCTCGTACATTAGGACAGCTATTACGAAGGTCAGTAATTATTCTTGAAGCATTTAATTGCACTCTTTCACGTTTGTCTAAGTTAGCTTTTGAGGCACAAAAGTAAATTGTAAATAAGTAATATAAACTATATATATATATATATATATATATATTGTGAATAAGTAATATAAGTATACAGTATAATAAACAAAAATAAAAGTAAATAAGAACTTCCTGTAAAAGTGCATTTATAGTTTTCCTTTCAAGATGGCAAATGACCAAATTCAGAAAAAAAATGACAGTGGGACAGGCAATATAAAGATCATAAATGAAGCATTCCATTCAAAAAACACTTTTAAATTTAGCTTTTTAGGTTTATTTATTGACATAATCTTTGTTTATAGACAATATTTGTTATAGCAACAACTTGGACTGAAGTAGCTGTCTAATGGAAAAAGGTGAATGTCTAGGATGAAAATGGTGCCTCTCTGACATATGCCCACAATTTCCTTATTACAATTCAAAGTATAAAAATCTAAACTTAACAATTTCTATCACATTTCATCCTGGCTGGAAAAATAATATTTATCATTGCTATAAAATTAAGCATATTTTAATATGTGTCTTCTCAAGAGATGATTTTCGATGACTGAGAATGCTATAAGAAAGTAAAATATTAAGCTGGAAGGGCGATGAATAGTTTTTAAGTACCATTTTATGATAAAGATAAATGTCTGAACTTGGAAAAAATGACAAAAATTTGCTTCGTTTGAAATCTTTCAAGTAAAAATGACAAAGAAAGTTAAATGAAAGTAAGTAAAAATCAAGTTGCTACATCATTAATAGAATGACAAGAAATAAATGGTAGCTACTTTAATTGAATTTTTTAATTCTAAATATAAATCTTTAAAACTAAAGGCAATACATAATTATTATATAAATAACTATTTCAAAAGTAAAAGCAATAAATTTGGTTAGACTTTAATTGTCAAGTTTGCAACATTTTCACAGGATTCTTCACTGGATTAGGTATTAGCTATTCTTGAAGTCTCCAATTTAAAGTGTTTGACAACAAAAATTGTTTTCCAAACTAAATCAATTTTCAATTTGATATTATAAATTTAGTTTGGCACAAAATACTCAAATGTAAGCAAGAGGGCAGAATTTTAGTTAATTCCACAAAGGTTAATATATATATATATATATATATATATATATATATATATATATATATATATGAAGCACTTTGCACTATAATTTTCTTTTCAAAATTTTTCAGAGTTTATTACAGGAAGGAGGAAAGATTTGTTAGGAAAGAAATTATTTATTTTGTATTTGTTATTCTTTCCCTCAAAATATCACAAATTAAACTTGCTCTTGTTAAAAGTAATGAAAGTGTTTATTCAGAGAAAAGGTTCTGTTTTTACATTTGGAATAGAATCTTTGAAGCCAACAAGCATGAAATTTGATACAATAATTAATTATATTCAGAGTCAGAGAATGAATAAACTTTTGTGATTCAATCTCAATTTGTAATCTTACTAAAAAAAATGGCTATCTAATTAAAGCTTCATGAATCAAAGTTATTTCTAATTATAATTTTAATTGATTTAAAATCATAGATAATCATAATTCATTTTATGCAGCTAATAAGGTTGTTAGATGTTCTTTATAATAAAGCAATAAAAAATATAAAAACAAGTAACATTAATAATCACAATTATTTCTAGTTAATCAAAATGAATGAAACAAATTCAGGTAATAGATGCATAATAGCATATTTAATCATTGTTATTAGAAACACTATAAAAACAAATGCACATTTAGACAAAATTTTAAAAAAATGCATAATTAGTAGAAGATAATATTAGAAAAAATAGTTCATTATTTTGGTTTGATTAACACACATTAACATCCCATTTTAAAACTATATTAGAGCTATTTCAAGTTAGACACTATTGAAATGTGGCCAGATGGCACAGACAACACTCTCAATTCACTATTACCAACAATCTCTAACCTTTCATATCATAACATGTCTCCATCAAGATAATAAAAAGTTCTTGCACCTGAAATGACAATTTGATTTTCAACCAATTTGAATAGAGAATGGCTGAGAGAAAAAGCAAACTGTCACCAAAAGAAAATATAAGAAAGAGGCATAAAGGAACATACCTAATGCAAAATCTACATTGCAGAATTGATTCTGCTCACTTATTACAACACAATTATTTAATATATACTAAGATCATATGCAATGTAAAATTTCGGTAGAACTCAGTTTCTAATCCACTTGTGACACTCCAAGACATTGATGACTTAAGAGTACAAAAAAATGGAAGCTTGGTCAACAAATAATTTTGCTCCTTTATTAGGTTTCCACAAGATATTCATAACAATATCAAAAGTTAATTCCAAAAAGAATTTCCAAAACTTTAATTAATAAAAGCATATAGTCCAGCAATCATGATTTAAAAAACTTGCTTGATCTGAAAATGGAATCAAATGGAGTGAAATGGTAACTAACCGTGATATCAATACATTAATTTATCAAAGCAAAGCAAAGTAAATAAATAAAGTTAATTTCTAAGAAAAAATATTAAATTTCAATTATCATTTAATTTTACAAATAAAATACTTCCTTTTATGTTAGTGATAGATGATGAATTGATGTTTAAATCATAAGTTAATGAAAGATATTGAAAAATATTCTTTTTTCCTTTCATTTAAATACTATTTGGTTAAAGGTCAGATAATTCTTTAAAGTCAAGTTTGTTTGTAATGTTTTTCTTGCACTAAGCTATGCATGCCAATATGTAAATAACTATCCTATTATTAATTTTCTTTTCATATGCCAAGTATTCTTACAATGACTTTAGAAAGATTCAATACTTCCTTTTTCTCTAGAAATAAATTCTAATTTT
This sequence comes from Argiope aurantia, assembly GCA_026543865.1. Taxonomy (NCBI): domain Eukaryota; kingdom Metazoa; phylum Arthropoda; class Arachnida; order Araneae; family Araneidae; genus Argiope; species Argiope aurantia. The sequence continues at coordinate 13,714 of JAPMOR010036719.1, forward strand.
CATTAATACCAAGCACCATTGAGTAATGATAAAATTAAAAAAATTATGGTAGCACAAAAACTTTTTTTATTCACATTTGCAACAATCTATTGAACAATAACCGTATTGAAACAAACTATTCAATAACAGTTTTCTTCAAATAAAAGAATTTAATAAATTTAAAAGAGGAGAAGATATGTTCTCTGGAATAATTTACAATAAAGCGAAAGAAATAATGAAAAATAAAAAAAGAAAAGAAATCAACTATTAAAGGTATAAGAAAAATCTTAGAAAAAAAAGCATGTAAATGTACAATAACAGTACAACATGAATTAGTACTATTTTTTTTTGAAAAAGTAAAAAAAATAGCAACCTATTTTCTGAACTGATTTAAATAAATTAAAAGATAGTTAATTATACCTCAAATACTTTACTGATGTAGACATTTTTCTGAAGTTGAAATGGATTGGATTCTTCAAAAAATATTTTGATTTTACGTTTAAAAAATACTTATAATTTAAGCCAATTAAAAGTTTTAAATGCATTTACTAATTCAGTAAACTAGGCCTTCATTTACAGTAAACAAATAGTTGAACTCAGCTCCGTAAAATAATTTAAGCTCCGCGCAAAATCAAAACTTAGCTTTGCAAATCAAAACAAATATTCGATATGACAGGTTACAGTGAAGGAATTAATGCATTGACAAAAATTTATTTTTCAAATTCTTCTTCAAACAGAATTTATTCAAACATATCTGAAATTTCCAACACTCACATAAAATTTTCCATTTGTTCAAAAAATGATTATTTATATCATTGAGAGAAATTCGAAGAAGCTATCATATACTGGCAATTTTTATTCTCCTTCATGTTCCAGTGCGATATGATTTCAACTAATATTCATACAAAAAGTGCATCATTGAACTGAATTGAACTTAATATCCTAATTTCACCTGCAATTTTATTTGACAATTTGTTATTGTTAATGTTTATTGACAATTGAAATTTTCAACGGTACATTAATTTTTAAAAAGTCAAAGTTATATAATATTATTTTTACTAGTGAAATAAAATGTCTAATATCGTCAGACCTGCCCCACCGAAACCTGTTCCTAAACCAGGTGTTTCTTTAGTTCTTTAATGAAGTTGCCTTTGTTTCAGTTTTAGTATATTATTAATTAATTCAGTTTATAAAAATATTTATAAAAAAAATCTGAAAATATTTTTGGTTAATAGAGACTAATTTTATTTCCAAATGAATAGTTCATTGTAGGTTAAATTTCATAATAATACTATTTCCACTTTCATTTCAAAAAATTAGATAATTCAGTATGGAAAGTTAAATCATAGAATAGTAGTTCCATTTCAAATTGATCATCTTTAATTTAAATTTTGACAATAAAGATGAAGATATTATCGACAAAGTTTTGACAAATTTACCTTTATAGCATGTCTTATTTTAATTGTCATAATCTGATGTTTTTAACATAAAGTATTTAACAATAATATTACTTCCAATTATTCTAAGATTATGTTAATAAACACATTGAAAATATAAATTGAAATTTTGGTAAAAGGTAATGATTCTCAACTAAAAATGTTTAATCTTACTGTGAATTCATGATTATTAATTATTTAAATTAAGCCAATGATTAAAAGAATTCACTAAACACTGATTTTCATGATTTTTATCTGATAAAAATATTTTTCTTTGTTATATTTTATTGTTAATACCTTAAAGAAATGAACTAAAAAATTGTTATCAGGGTTTAGTCTGCTTTATCCAGGGATTCCCAGTAATTCTTCAGTCTTCTATTCCTAATATCAGATATATGTCCTTAAATCATTTTCTCTGTATAAGAAGAATGCTGCTATATAAAAGGATTTCTTTCAAAAGTATAACTTGAGATTTAGTATTCCATACTTCATTATTTTATGTATGTATTTTAGGAATATATATATATGTGTGTGTATATATATGATAAATGATTAAAAACTGTGGAATGAGCCATAAAAATCTTTTTTTTTCTATAACCTTATATTTTAGCCTATTTTATGAGAATTTTATTATCATATATGAAAGCTTCAACAGATATATGTCTACATATCTTTGGAGCACCGTTTCATGCTCTTTTAGGATATGGTCTATTTTCATGGGTTTCATAGGTAACATGATTTATTTTTCATGTGCCTTTATTTTCAATAGTTTTAAAAATTATAATTATAGGTATTTAAACTTTTAAGATATATTACTTATGTGTACAATAACTCAGAATCACAAAATGGACTATTTATGTATATTTTTTTAACCATATGATATAAATGGATTTTAAATAAAAGATTAAATTATTGCATTTATATTTAGAGTAATTTATTTCATAGATATACAATAATAACCAAAATTGTGAAAACCTTTTGAAGTAAGTGCATTCTGGAGATTTGATGGTTCATAATAGCAGTAATAACTTAAATCTATATATCATTTTATGGATAATTTGACCAAGAATATAATGAATTAAATATTTGTTTATCATTATTTTTTGAAAAATATAGTTAAATAACCAAAAGAAGTATACTTTCCTTAAGTTAATAAGACATTTCATTTCTTCATTTGAATGTAGTTAATAAAAATAAGTGCTTAGACAGCCAAAAAGATGGAATCTTGTTATCAATAAAATTTAGTAATGACATTGTTAAGGAATAGAGCAAAACGTCATTTTGAGACTTTTTTTTTTTTTTGTGGCTGCTATACAATTTATCAGTTTTTATTATTATTCCATGTGCATTAATTATTTTGGAAGATAAAAACCATACAATAGAGAAAGGCTACTATCAGTAACCATTTACAAATCAAAGCTGCTAGCACATACTTATAACTCATTACATTTCCTTATATACTTTCAGGTCAAGTTAAAGTTGTCAGAGCACTTTATCGTTATGTCGCTCAGCAGGTAAATATGATATTTTATGTATACTTAAGATCATATAAGTTGTCCTTAATATCATATAAATTATCTAAGTTTTTTTTTCTTTTCAATTTGTTTATTTTTGTAAAATTCTTTCTTTATATTCTATTTGTGCATATACTACTTTAAATATTCTAAGTTAAAAATGTATAAATTATACTAGAGACGGGGAATCTTAAAGCTTTAATATGTGTTTATTTTGTACTTACAAAATGTTTTTTCCCATAAAATTTTTTGATTAAAAGTGTATATTTCACTAGGCAGATGAATTATCTTTTGAAGAAGGAGATAATTTATACATCTTGGATATCAAAACTGATCCCAATTGGTGGAAGGCATCTTGCCATGGGAAAGTGGGCCTCATTCCTAGTAATTATGGTAATTATTATTAGTCTCATATTTTATATTTATTATAAAGAATACGATAATTAAAAAACATGAAACTGTTATGACAAATCATAAGTTATATAAAAAATAGCTGAATTTAATGAATTATAAATGAATAAAAAAATAGTTTTAATGAGGAGTTACTGTAAGTAAAACAGCATAAACTTCAGTGAAATAAATATCAAGTTAAAAAAATGAAGCCAAAATATTTTTTTTATATTTTCTTATTAATTTTTTTGTATTGATAATACAATTATTTTGCTGAAATCAAAGCCTGGATTACTGGTATATGCTTGAATAAAACTAAAATTGTTTTCTTTTCTTTATTGATTTTTAATTTATTAACAATTATATTTGTATGAATCATATTTTGCAACAATTACATAAATTTCTTTCTTTATTTATTTATTGCCTCTGTTATTAATCTAAAATTATTATGTTTTTTTAATTACAAATATTGCATTGTTTTTTCCAAATACCCCAACCCCGACAATTCTGACTATTTCATACTGATATTGAGCCTAGATACTAAAGAATTGGATTTGGAACCTTATTTCACCATGCATGCAGACCATATTTATGTTAAAACTATTTGTCTTTCATTTGCCTGCTAGTTTGATATGTATGAAGGGAGAGGGGTCCTTGTCTTGTCTTCTTGAACTCAAAATTGCAAATTTGATTTTGGAAAAATCTTGTGAAGAATATTAATAACTCAATAATTATAACAGTTTTAAACCATGTAAATAATACTGATATTTATTAATCACTAAATCTCCATCAGTATTCTTTGATAAATTGTTGTATATAGAAAAATAAATTAGTTTCAGTTGAGATTTGCTTTTCAAGGAGGAGTGAAAAGGTATAGTTTAGAAATGAAATTTTATTTTATTATTTTGTGGATTCCTTTTCAATGAAAATCTTTTTAAAAAATTAAGAGAAAAGTTTCTTTAGATGTTGTAATTTGTACTTCCCAATATTCTTTGTCAAAATAAAATAAATTCAATAAAAATGAGATTTAAAACACTCTTGTTAATGTAAAAAATCTGAACTTTTTAAAACTATTTTTTATTTTATGAGACTGAAAATTTGAAATAATGTCAGTCATTGAAAACGTGTATATAAAATTTCAAAATCAATGCATGTAGAAATGAGTGAGAAATCGATTATAAAATTTCTTCAGTATAAAAATGCAATAAGTAGATTTTGTTAAGATAAGTGTTAAAAAAATGTTACATATTTTGAAAATACAAATTCAATATAATAGGGTAAATTACACTATTACATGTAGAAAATGCCAACTAAGATTTTTAAATTAAAATACAGAAAAATAGTTTTATCTATAGAACTTAAGAATTCCTTTCGTTTTTATTGTAATAACATCTTTCATATGTCATGAAATAATTTCATTATCTTTTTTTCTTTAAAAAGTTTTGTTCTTTAATTTATATATATATTTATAATATAGTTGAAGAAAACACAGAGGAAGTTCTCCATCCCTTACATGAAGCTGCCAAACGAGGAAATTTGACATTTTTGGAAGAATGTATAAATAATAAGGTAAGTTCATGACACCTACAATTTTATTTATTTGTGCTGTTTAAAAATCCCCCCCTTCCATGTTTGATTTAAATTTTACTAAACAATAGAAAAACAAATTATTTTAAGAACTAAGTCTTATATTTATTCTTGGAGGGAGGGGGAATTAGAAAACTGTTATTAATTTAAGTGTTGCTTAATAAATCAACCTATTTAAAAGTCAGTATTTTAAATGAAACTTAATAAAATTAATTTATTATTATTGTGTGCAATTCCAATTCTATTGTAGAGCAATCCATCTCAGAATGTATTAGTGTTCTTTGAAAAAATGAATCAACATTTCAGGCATAATATTTAAGCAAAACAAAATAATAATAATAATTCATGTGTTATTGATTGTATATTAGGTATCTGTAAATGGATTGGACAAAGCTGGTTGCACAGCTTTACATTGGGCTGCCCATGCAGGAAATGAAGAATGTGTGAAACAGTTATTAAAAGTTCCTAATATAGAAATTAATGTTCAAGTAAGTTGTATTGCATACTTTCAGTTAATTCCCTAATACTTCTAAATAGCATTTATTATTAAAAAATTCTTTTTGTTGTATTGTAATAAAATTTCATTTATCTAATTTTTGTATTTATTCAACCTTTGTTATATAGAACAAACTTGGTGACACTCCTTTACATTCATGTGCTTGGAAAGGATACAGTGAAATTGTACAAATGCTTTTAGATAAAGGTAAAGACTTAATTTTCATTATTTAATACTGATGAATAAAGAAAACCTGTACAATTATATTTATAAAACTTACTAACTTAAATATTGCACATAAGTCTATAATTTAAAAAATAATAATAATTTGTTATATTCTATTAAAAAGACATTTGCATATTTGAATTTGTGACTTGATAAAGTTTGAGAATTGTACTTATAAAATTATTTTGTTGGTTTAGCCATGAACTATCATACACACATGACACATTTTTATGGATTACAGCATTTTTGGAATTGAATTTTATTATTTTTCAGATCAATTAGATTTATTTTATTAATAATCTTGCAATATTTGAAGCACTTGTATATTTGTATTAGTTTTTTGTTCATTTAACCGTACTTATTTTTCTTCTTTATATTTATTTGTGGCACTGTTCATTATTTTGCAAATTTGTGGGGTTTTTTTTTATGTTTTAAGTTATGTTTGATTCACATTGTCTATTATTATTTGAAATTAGATTTTAATTGTATTTTATGTAAGCTAATCTACAACTCTGAGTCTCAATACCATTTTGGATTTATTTTTAAATGATTCTAAAGTTTAAGTGTATTTTGAAAGTATATTTTTTAAAGTGTTTTTGCAAGTACCTATATAAATCGACTATACAGATTTTTTTTGTTTTCTGCTACTGATATTTAATTTATTTATTTTTTTACTGCTAGGCAATAAAAAAATTTTTAATGTTAATTTTGATTTTAAATGCTGCACAATTTAAAAAATTTCAAGCAAAAATTAAAAAAGGAACAAAACTATTAAAATAACCTAAATTATAAGAAAATGTTTTTTAGAAAAAAATATTGCAATTTTAGTTCAAATGCTGCAGAATCTAAAAAGTAAAAGACTATACACAACTTTTTCCAAAAAAGAAATAGTTATAATGAATATAAATAGTTTAAAAATATATTTTATATATATTTGTGTATATGCAGCCAAAAATGATTTTATTTTGTGCAATTGTCAAGCACCTCTTAAGGAAAAAAGTCCTTGCCTAAAGGCTATCATTGGTCTGGATTCTTTTCCTTCCACTCATTTAATTTCTATTTTATTTCACTCATTTAACTCCTATTTTTATTCATTATAATCTTTATTTTTTTCCCTAATTAGAATAATTTGTCTTTACATCTTATAGCTAATTCCATACTTATTTCTATAAAACATGTATATTAGATGATTCATAAAAAAATTTTTGCACCTGCACTTCTATTGTTTTTAAAAAAGTCCTTTGGTTTTTAACCCTTTCAGGGACCGTGGATGCAAAAGTGGACACCAATTTTAAAATTTCCTATTATAAAAAAACTATGGGCTTTAAAATCCGAAAAATTGCTAGAAGGTAGCATTTAGTCTCCTTTTAGAAAAATAGATGGCAGCATAAGCAATTTTTGTTTCTTTTATGTCATTAATTTAATGTTAAAAATATCTCGGTTGTTGTTTAATCTTCAAATTAATTTAAGAATGAACCAAATTGGCTGATTTGCAGGTGTCCTCATTTGAGGACACTGCACATCTAAGATGTCTACTTCTCCATTCTCCTCTCTTCCTGTGAAAGACGAAATTTGATATTTTGTAGAGAAGGCTGCAATACTGATTCTGTGTTCAGGGGGGGAGAGGGATTTGTTCATTTATCTTCAGATTCCAGAAAAAGAAACCCATGTTTGAAGTCAAGAAAACATTCGCAGTTAAGATTTGTTGTCTTTTCTTTTCCTTTTTTTTTTTTTTTTTAAGATTTTTACTTATGTTTCACCCTTATTTTCTGTTTTATTTTATTTTTGTTACTTTTTTTTAATAATTCTTATTAGCATTCAGCTTGTAAAAATTATATAGTGAAAGGACTAAAAAAAATTGTTCAGCATATGCCCATCAAGTAACCCCCCTCAAAAATATTCACTGTGCAGTATCAAAAAAGTATACACAAAATACTAACAATGTGGAAAAGAAATAATTTCTTATTGTGCGTTAGACAAAAAGACACTTTTGCATGCTTTCATGCCAAATAATTTTTTTTATTTTGATTTTTATACCTTATCAAATAATAAAATTAATTGTAAATATTTATTTTTAGCATTTTAATAAGATAATTCCTATTCTTAGTTGAATTCAATTGTAATTTGTATTAAATTTTAATATTTTTATTTTTTAATTATTTATTTTTATAAGATTTAGTTTTGCATATTTGTAGTAAAAATATAATATTTACAAATTACCTAAAACATGAATAAAAGTGCCTATAAACTTAAAATATTCATAATTATTGCTGTTGTCATAAGTAATTTCTGCAATTATATCAAAAGATTTTCTTACACAGAGATTGCTCTAGACTGTCAGTGTCCTCGTTTGAGGATACCACCCCCTGCAAAAGGAGGTTAAGTTAAAAAAAATTTGACTACAAAATCCATGTGTATACAACCTATTAATCTCATTGATTGTGTTTTTTCATTATATTTCAAAAATTTTAATGACCCACACTGGAAAGGGTTGAAAATTAGAATATGAAAAAAAAATGCAACATAGAGAAATGTCAATTTGGTTTTCTTTCGTCCAGTGGTACAGCATAAATTCCACAAAATAGTCTGCAACTTATATGAAACATTGATAAACTTATTTTAAACTACTTAACATTTTTAAAAAATTGCAACAATTTGTGGCAATGAAATATCATACTTAAATGAATAAATGGAGAACAAAATTTCCTAAATCGTAACAGTTATGTGCCATAGAGTTAAGTTCAAGCACTTTTCTGCTATTGACATAAATTCACAACATGCAAAAAAATATTTACCCTGTTCTTTTAAAAAGGAAATTTCATATGTAAAATAGTTGAAAATTGGAAGAATTCCATCTGCACATTTGTTTAAATTAACATCTTAAAAGATTTCAATAATATTTACATGTTGAAAGTCTCTCTCTCTCTCTCTCTCTGTGTGTGTGTATATAAATATAATATAAATTTTGGATACTCTGTCTTTTTAGTGATAGACTTCATCTTTTTTTCAAATTCCATTAATACTTTACATCTAATAAACCGAGTAAAGAAATATTGAGAATAATGCAAATGTATTTTAAGCATCTAGTTAATTGATTGCATTTCATTTCCTAAATCATTGACATACTGCTTTGTTGGCTATAACTACAAAGTTATTTTATCACCAGAAAATGATATAATACTAGTTTCTTTAAAATAAAGCTGCTGAAAGACCTATAGGAAATTATAATTTTTTTGTTTGTTTTAAAAATGAAAATGTCACTAAATTATTGATTGTTGGTGTTGCATTCTAATATATCAGCTACTTTTGAATTAATAAAAATCACATTGAGATTACTTAGCTAGTGAGATTACTTATTTGACTACACATTGAGATTACTTACATTAAGATTACACATTGAGATTACTTACTATATATTGTGTAGCTTTCTCCACATTATCAACTTCAGTTGTCTGTGCTATAAAGTTAATAATTTGCATTTCAGAATGACATCTTGATAATTTTTTTTTTAAAGAAAGATATTCTTTGGCCATTGTTTTCCGTAATTCTACAGATAGTTTATCGCCTATGTTATTAAGCTTCGTCCATATACTATTTTATCTGGCCATTGTTATAAATATAATGATTTTAAATATTTTTGCATTTAAGTGCATTTTTAGTTTATTCATGAAATTCCTATGTGTAGGGGCTGACCCAACACTGAAGAATAATGAAAATAAAACGGCATTTGATATTACTAATGACTCTGCCTGTGCTGCTTTACTTAAAGAATACCTTATGACATGTAAGTAGTATGAATTTTTGTTACCTTAAATAAAGTTATAGAAGTGATAAAGTTGTATTCTTTATCATTTCCATAATACTGTCTTACATTAACATGGTTCAAAAATTGGGGGAAAAATAACATTCAACATTGTATCCTAAAGCATAATTTGAGAACTTTCCAAATAATATATTAAAAGTTTTAGAATAAAGGCCATTATATAGTATTATAATTTGAGAATTATATTTCACAATAATTCAGGGAATGATAATGTATTGAAAATGAAGAAATATAACATTTTTGAATCATAAAAGGAGTCTTAGATTTAGCTGAAAAGATGGAAGATATGTTTTAAAAGGTGAAGGTATGTCAATGGTATATATGTATGTTTAAAAGATGAAGGTATGCCAATAAAGACATGTCTATTTAAAGAGCCACTAAGTTAACATCATAAACATTAAACACCAAGATGCAATTTATGAAGGTCTTAGAAAAAGTGAACAATGTGAAATTTATTATTAATATATGGGTTTATTATTAATATTATTACAATAAATAAAGAATCAAAGTCAATGAGGAAGAAGTTATTTAGGGTAAACTTGTTTTGTCAAAAAAATTAATTACTTGTATTTATTACAATCAAAACATTATTGTATACATATTAAATTTAACACCTTTTGGCAAAGTTATAAGTACAGTAGTGCTGAAATCTTGAAATCTTTTTTTAGGATATAAAAATATAATATGTTTCAGCTTATGAAAGTCTAATTCTATATCTTACTTTAATTCTAAGTATGTGGAATTGTTTAATTCTTAAATTCCCTGAATTGGTGCAGATTCAAAATGTTTTGAAATGCTGTTTTAAACAAAAGGCGTGATTATTTTTTTTAATATAAGACAAAATTGGAGATCTTATTCTGATGCCTGCCTATTATTGTGCATGCATACACTTAGAAATTAGGATTTCAATCTTTTTCTTTAATAATTGGTTTTAACCTAAATTACTAAAAATAAATTTTTAAAAAGTTTGGTAGTTAGCTGCAACATATAAAGTAGCTTGTGGCAATAATGTATTTTTCACTTATATCTGTCCTTATCTCATCCAGTTTATGGGACAAAATCGTTCATTAATCATATTAGTTTTGTTTGTATTATTTCTATATTACCATTTGTTTTGGAGCAAAATATTGTTAAAAACTAAAGCTGTTTTATCTTAAAACTGATTAAATGCTAAACAAATATGCCTTTTACAAAATGATTTTCTCAAACTGTATTTTGTTTTTAGCACCACCTTTTGCAGCTGATGATTATGGAGACAGCGATGATTCTGAGTGATAATGACTTTCAAAATATTTTTTTTTATACATCATTGTTTGTAAAATATATATTTTTTGAAATATATTTTGTATTGAAACAAAGTTCATGTAATGAACTAGTCATTTATTAACAGAGCTTACATGATTATATTCAAGAGTTTTCTCATAAATTTTATCGTTGCCTTTATTAATGAGCCATAGAATGGCTTATGATCCATTTTAAGCAAAGATTCTTATTAATTATCATAGCTGTAACATAAAATTTCATTTTTTTATATGGATCAATACTTTTTAAATCTCAAATAATATATGATTTAATTTAATGAAATAATTTTTCAGACATGCAATTTTTTTTAAGTAACTATCGAATAAATTACTTTATGATTCCTTTCTTTTATTGATCTTTAAATATAAAAAATAATTTTATCTAAATGTATTTATGTACTTTGTTTCTTGCTAATGCAGTGATGTATTAGATGAAATTTGCATTTTTTTCCTCTTTTGTATTAATATAAAGTATAGCTTATGTTATATATTTAATTTTTAATACATAATTGTATTTTTATACATTTTAAACTTGTATATTAAAAAGTTGAAATTCTATTTTTTATGTCTCATATTTATCATATGCTAATGTTGATAATGATTTAATAAATTAACATTTTATAATATATTTCCAAAATGTATAAGCATTTCTTATGTTTCTATATGAGAAATCAATTTTTGAAACGGTGAAAATTAGGATAATATAAGAAACCTTTTTTTTTTTTTTTTCCCCTGATTAGAAATGTGTAATGGTGGAAATAAGATTCATGAAATTATGCACAATTTTTAAATCTTTAATCCATCCAAGATGGTACTTTTTTTTTTTTTTGAAATTGTCCCCAAAAGCCGAAGTTCTAAACTCACTAATTGCAATCCATCTCAATCAGGTTAAAATACACTTTCAAACATAAGAAGGGTAAGTGTGTTTTATCAAGAATCTTTACCTGTTAATATAGCATGTTAAAAAAAATTATCATTACTCTCATATAAAATGCATCACTTGCCAATTAATAATATCATAACTGATCATAAGGAGAAAAAAAATATATGACATCATAAGACATAATTATACCTGAATCACTATTTTGTAGCTATATGTATTTTCATTCAAAATAACTGATGTTGAAACAGTTTAAGGTTAAAGTGCAAAATATGTACATAATTTTATTTAATTTCAGTTTATTCTTCTTTGCTTTCTTTAGGGCAATCTTCTGTGTGTATAGTCTTTTCATTGTCTTCTAATTGTTCAATATTTAGTGGCAACAGATCTCCCAAAGAACTTGATCGAGCACAACGATAAGCATGTCTAAAACACAATATAAATCAAACAGTAAAATACATTGTAAATAGTTTTATCATAAAATTATAAGTAATGAATTCTACTTAAAGTTTTTGAATCCAAGACACTTGATGTTATGCATAATGAAATTTCTTTAGTATATCATTCCACCTTGATCCTTATTCATTTTAATGTGAGAAAAAATGTACAACATTACAAGTATTTTATAATAAATTCCCTGCTCTTTTTATATCAGAAACCAAATTATCAATGGTGATTTTATTTGGAAGCAAAAGAGGAGGGATGTTGAAAAATCTTCATTTTACTTTGAATATAAACATTTTCAGTATGAATAAATGTACAATGAACTCTAATGAAGTTTCATTATTCCACCTAGAAACTTCATAATAAAGTAAAATAAATTGTGAAAAAATAGACAGACTTGCCAGTCCTCTTTATTCATATATATAAAACTCTGAAGCAAGTCCTATTTCATACACGCTTATTGTAGAAAAACATTTTTCATAAAATATTTCCTACATTTTTTAAATATTGAAACTCATCATTTGTAACATTTTCTTGAAATTGCTGTCCCCTTTGTATTGTACAAAATGCTGTTAGCATTTCTCCTAGTAAAAGGTTTTTTTAATATCTTATGCTGCAACTTTTTTTTCACAACACCCAAACTTTCCTAAATGAGAAGTTGCAAGGCTTTGGAGGGGGAAAATAACCAAAAATTTTATTGTGCAAACATTTTTTTATATATTGAGAAAATCGAATTTTAATGATATATAAATATGCTCAAAATTTTATGTCACTTTAAATCTAAGTCACCATTTACATTTTTTTTTAAATTTGACATGAAGGATATTTTTCAGCAAGTGATTAAAATGAGGAATATATATATCTTGTGAGAGCAAATATATCAAGATCTGTTTACAAATTTATCAGATTTGAATTTAATTATTGTATAACAGTATCATAATCTGAATTTTAATATGTTTGTAATAATTTGTTCGGTTTAGTTGAAAAATGAACTGAATGTAAATAATTATATTGTAAAATTGATAATGTTCTACAAGCCTTAAAAATATTTGTGAACTAGCTTTTAAGTCAAATTTTTGAAATAAAAATGTTAGGTGATCCAAAAAGAACTCATTTCCAATTTTAAAATGTTAAGATGTATTGATTGGTTTGAAATTTATTAACAAAAAAAGCTAAAACATTGGAATTTTGCTTAATTGATTAAAACTATCATCAAAATTTTCAAAAAATTGTATGAATCCTAAAATCTTATGAATTTTTACCATCAAAAGCATGTGCAAAATTTGATAGTTCTAGATGTAGCAATCTGCCTTTTAGAAAGACAATCAGCATACATTACAGTTTATTTTCATATTTCATATTTTGCCTCTCATACATGAAAATAATATGGCATAAGTAAATGTACCTAGAAATTTCTTCATTTAATATTAATTTTTATAACTACAGATATGCCAATTTTTATTTCATATGACTGTAAAATGGTGAGTTTTCATATTTGTCTATTTCATTCTTTGTAAAGAAATATAAATGCATCTGTGTTTAATTTTTCTAATAGTTTTATATGGAAACTAACTCAAACAAGTGATAGGAAAAATAACCTTACCTCCCATGCTTAGTTTTTGTGATGATTAGTTCCTTTAAGTTTCCATCACTGCAACATGCACGGCAAATTACAAATCGAGATTTTTTCAAAACAGGCTGCACAATCCTAGGCCATGAGTTGCTGTCTATAGATAAATTTTTTTAAAAACTTGTATGGAATAATAAATATATTGTAATTAAAGAAACAATTAAATATCTAAAAAGAAAAGAGGCATGAAATCGAAAAAAGAAAAAGATTGGTATGCAAAATTGAAAGTCAGATAATTCAAAATGGTTCCAAGGAAGAAAATTTGTAATTACTTTGGTATTCTTATTTTTCATTTCTTTTATACATTACTGTTAACTATCTGATATACCAGAATAAAAATATTTTAAAGTATTAAAAACACTTTAAACTTAATAAATTTTTCACTGCACCATCATCTACTTATTTTAATTTGCCCTCTATTGTGTTCTCTAACTCCATAGTCAGTTAGTAAACTTCTCTTTTATTTTTGCCTCCATATTTTGAACCATCTATCGGGATTCTAATAATTCTTGGCTTTCCATTTCCCCCTATTAGTCATTCCTGAAGTGACAACAAGAGTTCTTTCATATAATTTTTATTGCTATGTCCCAAAGTACCATTCTGTTCGTTTTGGTGTGTTTATGACCACAAAAGCCTTACATAGTGTTTATTTCTTTTTTCTCTCCATAATTTGCTCATCTTATTTCTTTCTCTTATCTTCTTTATCAGAGAAACATCATTCAAGAATCTTGAATGACCTTGCACAATGATTAGAGTAATTTAAAAAATTTTAAAAACCAAATGAAATATTACATAGTACTTAATGTAACTTTATTGAATTGCTATATGAGCATACTGGAAAATGTGCTTGCTGTGAAAGTAACAATCCTGCCATGAAATAAATGCCTGATCTTACAAAAGCAATAATTTTTATACTTTTAAAAATTGATAAAAAAAATTCATGACTGTAAAATTTGATGAAATAATAAAACTGGCTTGAATTACTATAATAAACCATTGTCAAATGTTTTAAATAAATTTTGAATTCATAAATATTTTTAAAAAGAATTAAATTGTTGCCATTATAAAGATAATTATATGCTTTTAAGCTAGTACCATCACTTTTGTACATTAATTATTTCAGAAGTTACTTAGCAAAAAAGGTCAAAGTTTTGGTTAATGCTATATAATTAAATACTTAGTGAATAATTAATCTTGATAGTAGTACAAACATACTACAAATGGATCCCAGAATGATGTTCAAATTCCATATTTGTACTGTGCATTATTTTAAAAGAATTCATATGACAGACAAAAAAATGCATCTATTTTTGGCTTTATCTAATATTTTACCTATAATGTACAAATTATAAAAATTTTTAATTAATATTAAAATTTTTTTATTTAAAGCATTTAAAATTTTCTATTTCATTAAAATATGAACTTCCATCTCAAGATATTAGTTCTTTATCTTCACCCCCCCCCCCCTACGAATCTGCACTAGTAAATAAATTCAATTTAAAATTTAAAGATTTGTATATTTTGTCCAAGTTCTCAAAAAATCAAAGGAAAAGCACTACATATGCTTTAAATAAAAACGCAAATCTTAATTACCATGTGCATATGAACTTTGCATAAGGAACAATCAATCAAACAATGAGGTAAAATCTGTGGTACCCCCCCCCCCCCCCCACACACACACATAGCATTCGTCGAAATTCAAAAGCAAACAGCTAAAATAAATAACCAGCAGCATTTGGATAGATCGAATATTGCAAGAATAGAGTTGAGTGCAGATCTCAAGAGAGGCTAATGCAATGCATAGTTCCGAATCCAGTCTGAATAAAGGCATTAATAAGCCATCACAGCCAATATGAAGATCAAAGCTTTTCATTAAAAGAAGTGCCATAACAATGGAGCAATACTTGTTGAAAGTGGTAAGAGAAGGAAGAGAAAATTAGGATGAAATATTAGTAGCAACAATGAAAACAATTTGGAATTTGTTTACAATAAGAAAATATTGCTGTAAAATATACTTAAAAATCTCTGTAAAAATTAATTACATTTAGAAAAAGATTCTAAAAAAAATTAGTGTAAAAAAATATAACATTATGATATAAAAATTAGTTAAAGGATATAAAACTTTTGGAAGTTATGGTTTTAAAAAATGTTAAAATTTTGCTTAGTTTTTAATTAAATTAAAATTTGAAGAAAAAAATCAATGCAAGATGCATATTCTAGCCCTCGAAAATATATATATGGTAAATTTGGTAGTTCTAGATGAAATAGTTTGGTCAGTATAGAACCAACACACAAACATATTTTTTCTATTATTTTAATATGCCTAATTAAACTAAATTTTCAAGATTTAATATCATAATATTTTTATAATCAATAATTTTACTAAATATAAAATCATTAAGTGGCAAGTATAAAGGACAAGATATATGAAATAAATAATATCAAATATTAACAAACATAATTATTTTTCATATAAAAAATTCAACTAATTAAGGTATTCGAAGCCACTTTCAAAGACCATTATTTTAAAAGCATAGAAAGTATAGTTTTAAATTATACTGCAACAATAAATGTGGAACATATTGATTAGTTATTTGTCCTGTAGAGTATTGATATATGTTGACAAAATCAATCTAATAATAGAAGCTGAGAGCTTCTATCGGTGATCTTTGATGACGTATCTGTGGACCTGAAGCTTTTATATAGAATGTTAATGAAATGATATTGAATGTAAATTTATGACTTTAGGATTTTTTCCCATAAAGAATGTAAAATGAAGTGGTGATTTTGTGATATTGTTCGAAAATAGAGACAGTGGGAAGCAGATGAGCACTGATATATTTAGGGATCCTGAATTTTTATATAAAATAAAAATTGGGAAAATAAGTTGAATGGTTAAGTTAGGGTACCAGTTCTTTGATTTTGCCAATTATTTTAAATGTATAGATTATAATTAGAAATATTTTTTAAATAATGATATATATATAGAAAAGAAAATGCTGTTACCTGCTGGTCTAGAGCCTTTCCTTAAAACTACATATGAAATCCAATCCTTTTTTATAACTGCCCGCTTCAAAAGAAATAAAATATATATACATGAAACACAAAAAATATGCTATAAGTTTTAATTGCTAACTATGCATTATATCTGACTATCACAATAAGAAAATAATGTTAAAAAATGAGAAGAGTGTTTAAAATTATGATACAACTTTAAAACTTTAGCTTTGAATGCAAACATGCTTACAGAAGTGGGGGGGGGGGGGGGGGGGGCAAAGAGATAATGTGTAATAGTGAAATTTATTTTTTTTAAAAAAATAAGGTTAGAATGTAGATTAAGGAGGAAAAAAACCCTTCATATTGTATAATATGTATCCATAAAAATGTTATTTATATTTCCGAGATTTTATTAATAAAAACATTAATTCTTGCATACAAATTTGGAAGCAGTTTTTCAAATTCTATACATTGATATTTTTAAAATTATCAGAAAACAGTACAAAATACAATAAAAGTAAAGTATTAATATAGTTTTTCTAAAATATTGTTAATAATTACCTCTGTAATACTTCACCCTTAGTTTATGTGGGGTTTTTTTATTATTATTTCTTTAACCTTATCAACACTTTTATTTAGACATGTTAGTCTTTATCTGCTCTGATAATTTAGCCTTTTCCTCAAGGGATCAACAAAATTTGTACATTTATTTCTGGACGATGCAATTGCTACACTATCAAATGAATAGATTTCATTTTTCTGTTTAATTAATTTGTTTCTATTCTAACTATTTATCATTTTACTCCCCAGTCCTATTTTTCGTTGTCCATTGTAAGTTGATCATATTAAAAAAGGAGAACTAATAAAACACCTTCTAATAACTTGAATGGAGACAAAGCTATTCCTTGTGTAGTAATAGAAGGTTTTTGAATTCCCTTTATCCTATCGTTTAAAAGTTAAGTAATTATGATTGACCAAGTTCTTGTCCATTAACTTTTTAAATGTTTCCCTTTATTAAAGTGGTATTCACACACATACAAAGCTTTCAATAATGTGATATAAAAGATGCATTAAGTACTACCTAAAATTTTAAGTACAGAAATGATTTATTTTTTAAAAGGGAAAGCTACATGATAAAACAGTTGCATTTATAACGAATTCATATCTTTAACTTCTACATATAACTATATTAAATTTTTTAAACTAGATTAGAAGTGTAAAATAAATGATAACTCGTTAAATATCGCTAATATTATTAACTCATTAAATATCGCTAAATATTTCCTTAAAACTTTTTGGAGCTGAAATAATTCTGAAAATCTAGATAATTTATGATGCGAAATTGTGTTATTAAACACAAAATCAATGAAAATGAAAAAAAAAAATTGTATTGAAATAAGAAAAAATATATTGACTTAAAATAAATGGTATATTTCATAATTTATAAAATTCGTCATACATGTCTTGGAAATATATCCTCATATGGCACATAAAATCCACAAGGCTTTTTCTTTTCTTCTTTCATCAAAGGACAAGAGAATTCATGAGGACACTGCAAAAAGTATACATATAAAAATGTAAATGATTAAATGGAGCAAATTATAACGATTTACTTCAGAGGATTTTTTCCCCCACTTCAGGAAGTGCTGTGTAGTGAAATGATTTCTGAGAAAAGCATATATCTATACTTATCATAAAGCTCAATGTGTGTGTGTGTGTGTGTTGGCGCTCTGCAGGCCAGACCATTCAACCTACAGCTACCAAATTTGGCACGTGTATACCTTGGTGGCCGGGAATGAGCACCTGGGGTCAACTTTCCCGGCCAAACTTTTCAAACTTTTAATTAAAATTTAATTTATTTAAAAATTAAGCGAAATTTTGGCGTGTTTCTGCTATAACTTCCGAAAATATTACCGTACAAAAAGATTTTTACATAAAGTTAAAGATAAAAAATTTATCTTTTAAATTTATCTTAAAATTTAGTTTCTATTTTTAATGAATTTTTAAATAAATATTTTAACTATGTTTTTCAATCATTTTTTTCGTAAAAAATTAAAATTAAGCACGTTTTGCATTCATGGGAAAAAATTAACTTTTTTCAAAGTGTTGCCATCACATTGATTAAAGCTCCAATTAAAAATTAATTAAATCTTTTTGGAAATGAAATCTGCAAAAATATAATTTTCGGCACATGTCTGTAGGAAATGAAAAAAATATGAAATACTATTTTTTCTAAAAAATAAATTCAAGAAAAATTATTTTATGATCTTTTACATTCTCTACATTATTAATCCAATCAGTTTTATTTTAAGGCAAGTTTTGTTTAATATGAACAGGATATCCATTCAAATCAGGGCCACACAGCTAATTTGTAAACCTTTAGTAAGACACAGATCTGCTAAAATAGTCTAAATGGAAAATGATTATATTTTATGTAACTTGATTCAATAAATGCTCTAATAAATAACGAATTTTTGATTTTACATAAAGCTTCTGCTGTGGAAAACATGATTAACAAAATGTTCTTGAAACACAAATATTTTAAATAAAAAGAGTTAATTTTAAATCAACTAAATCAATCACTTAAACTGACTGATTTATGAAAATTTGAATATCACTATTCAATAAAAAAAGAATAATTTTAGATTTTTCATCGATCGTTTCAAAGAAAATACGCCAATCAGCGCGCAGGTTTCTCGAGATTAATTAGCCTATAATTTTGAAAATGTTGAGTTTTTCTAAATTTTTAACATTCAGAACTTCATAAATAAGTCTTAGTTGATCGTGGAAAATAGAAACATTCATTCATTTAATTCAAATGTGGTGTGTCCAGAATATTTCTCAGAATATGATACCTTACTGCATTAAATTTAGACTTCATAATTTTTGAAATATATTTATAGGCCGGAACAAAATATTATTATTGATTTTATTTCAATCCTTTTGAAAGCAAAACTAAAAACTGAATTTTATGCTGAATCTGAGAAATTTTTGTTGAATTATTGGTTGAGATATTACATAAATTATGAAAAATATTTTGTATTTCACATAAGACTTAAATACCGAGCGATTCTGTCTGCATTACTCATATTCAATAATAATAATAGTAAATAAATAACAATAAAGATGATAAATAAAATAAAACGCTTGATTTTATCAAAAAATATTTTTATATTAATTGCAATTTCATCGTTTCCATTTTAAATTAAAGTTGAAGTTTTACCGGAAATGACAACAAATTAGCAATATATATATAGTAAATTGAACGAAACGATCTGAACAACAGTATAAGTTTGGTATGACTATCAAAATGTGAAGATTAAAAATGTTTTGTTTGAGAATCTATTAAGAGACCAGTTACTTAAAATATTTAATTGAAAATTGTAGCGAGCGGTAATACTGGCGAACCGGCTGGTCGCCAAAGGCGGCTAGTATAGTATCATTCTGGCAGTTGCGTGGCCGAAAGGGAGAAACTTTTCGAATGAACTTCAATTTATTTTACTACGGGTGGCATAACAAAGACTAAGATTGGATGCATTGTTGGCAAAGAATAACGAAAGTGTCAGAGTTTTTCCCTTTGAAATCTTATTAGAGATTCCGATCGAGATTTATTTGATACGCGTCGACTTAGGAAAGGGAATCTTAGGTATCTTTGAAACACCTGAATAGGCGCCAGGAATTTTATCCCTTCGCTGGTTGCGTGAGAAAACAAAGAAAAGGGAATTTTTAGATCTGTGTTAGGAAATATATAAGGTATTTATAAATTCAATAAACTGTAATTTAAATGGACGTTCTATATATCTAAATTATTTTCTGGAATACTTGGAATTTCAATAAAAAGACCGCTTTTGTATATCAAACACAATTTTTTTAAATACTAAACAAAATTCTTCAAATAAAAAATTATGTACACTTACAGCATTCAAAATGAAACTATTCACCTCATTCATAAGAAAGAATATCAATTAATTGAGAGGGGGGGAAACACACAGTACTCTTACACTAAATTCTCAGATTATCGGATCGAATATCGTTTACAATAAAAATAAATAAGCATTTATAAGCGAGTCATATATTATTCTCCTCTTCTATTCTACATATACAACTTCTAATATTAAACAAGATTTTTATAAATGGAAACTTTTAAGTATAAAAAAGAAGTTTAGCCTAATAAAATATATGAAGTAAAAAACTGCCGAAAAAGCATGAAATTTCAATGAGAGTACAGTATGAAGAATAATAAAAAATCCTTATTTATACATTTTTTAAATAAATTTCTTATATATTTTTATACTTTTATCTTCTTTAATCATAAAAACTTAGCTATGAAAATGATGAAAATTATTTGAAAAATGTAGTTAAGTACATTAAACTTTCTATAAATTCAATTCTCCCCCTAAATTGACATTTTGACTACTCACCTTTATTTTTTAAAGTTATTTTTGTAATTCCTAAGTTCGCCGCTAGGGACGTTGATACTTGATTTGGGAAATAAGAATATTAAAAAAACGTATTTTTCTCTAAAATCTCACTAACACAGAGCGAAAATGACTTGATTAGAAAATAATTCACCCATTTTACCTCTTGGAGATATTACTGTCCTCACGGCAACATGCTTGAAAGCTACATATTTTTTTTTTTAAATGTTCATTTAAACATATAAAGGTTTTGAATTTTCCATAACTTTCTGTAAAAAAGACATTTTCAGCTTATATTCGGAAAAATGTAATATTTCACC
Organism: Argiope aurantia; assembly: GCA_026543865.1. Classification (NCBI taxonomy): domain Eukaryota; kingdom Metazoa; phylum Arthropoda; class Arachnida; order Araneae; family Araneidae; genus Argiope; species Argiope aurantia. The sequence goes on from JAPMOR010036719.1 coordinate 35,154, forward strand.
GTGTGTGCGTGTGCGTGTGCGCGTGCGTGCG
>JAPMOR010036725.1:0-18979 GCA_026543865.1 Argiope aurantia
CAAGACATTAAATGATTTCTATCAAAGCTTAGATATAGTTCAGATATATTTCAAAAGTATATATCCGTAAACGTAATAAATATTCTGCAGATTTAGAAGTATATATTTTTTCTACTCCCTAATATAGATAACAACAGATATCTATAAACATTTCAAATATATTTTAAATGTATATAACCTTAAAAACGTAGATATATTTCATAAATATTCTGCAGATTTAGAAGTATTAATTTTTTCCACTCCCTAATATAGATGTTATCAGATATCTATAAACATTTCAGATATATTTTAAATATATATAACCTTAAAAAACATAGATATATTTCATACATTGTCTGCAGATTTAGAAGTATTAATTTTTTCCACTCTCTAATATAGATAACATCAGATATCTATAAACATTTCAGATATATTTCAAATGTATATAACCTTAAAAGCGTAGGTACATTTCATAAATATTCTGCAGATTTAGAAGTATTAATTTTTTCCACTCTCTAATTTACATCCTGATGCATTTGCATAAATAAAGCAACTGTGTACTGTGTCAAAGTACTGTGGATTTGAAATTCAACCGTATTTATTCTATTCGCATCCAAAATTTAAAAAAAAAATAGTTGTCTGATCTATCAGAAGTATTTGTATATATTTATGTGTCTACATTCATGCAGTAGCATGTTTAACCTGAATATCAATTTTGATTAAAAACAAGTCAATTTCTTATTTCTGTTCTTCAAGAATTAATACGTTATTTACATTTAATAAGAATGTTTTAACTTAAGTAACATTGCAGTTTTCGTGAGTTCAATTTTATTAGATTATTTTGAGAATGTAAAAAAAATTATTAATTTTTTTCATTAATAATTAATAACGAAAAATCGTGAATTCTTTTAAAAGTTTTTAGATAGTAACAATAAAAATGGGTTAATATATTAAATGTCGTACTTAAAATATAATTACGTTTGCAAAATATAGCAATAAATTATGAACTTAACAAAGAAGAAGTTTTTTTTTTTTTTTTTTTTTTTTTGAGATTTGGCAAGTTAAGTTTTATGATATTAAGTTCAATGCAGAAAATATTAGATGTAAAAATATCATCAGAGACACTCATTCATTCACAAAAACGTGACAATATTCATGACAAAAACGTGAGTTCACTTCCTGATTTTTCTTAGAGGCAATGTACAGTAATAATTTTTGCTCTGTAGAATAACATTGAAACATAAATTCATTATTTCTTACAAGAACACGCATTGCACCTACACCTACTGTAGTTCGTATATCTTTTAAAGCATTTTTAATGAACTAATTTTGTTTAATGTTGAAGAAATTATCCTCTGGATTTTAATGATGCTTTAAAATGGTAATAATGAATTTTCGAAATTTTCTCATACTATTTTTAGAGTTTTAGAATCTAATTATCAATTAATGTATTTATTCAATTGCATTTTAATTCCATACGGTAGACACCATAGGGTTCTGAATTTGTGAAAACGTTGCATATAATATTTATACCATTTCATAAATCTAAAAATAAAACATAAAATTAAATCAATAAGAAGCTTCTTTTTCAGTATAGAATAGTTTGGATAATTACTTTAATAACGGATCATCCACTTTCATATATCTTTCCTATGAAATTAACCTAGTTTTCCAAAATTATTTAATTACATTTTAATCATGAGAGCATAAAGGAGCTTTATTACCAAATTTAAAACAAACAAAAACAACTGCTGTACTCCAACTTAATTGTAGTGATTAGTGTAAAGAGGCTTAATAGCATGTATATGATTTGTCTTCTGCTATATTATATCGCTTTATATTCAAGCTAAAATAGACCAATCAGTGTTACACAATATCTAAGTGTGAGAATAAAAAAATAATATATAATAATATAAAGGGTCACCCAAGTAAACCAAATGATGTCTCGTGTTTCAATAAGAAATTAAGTAATATTTTATAATTAAATGTTATCTTAGAAAATATTATTTCATTTATGTATTACTTTCGAATAAAAAGAAACTTTTAGAATAATAATTTCCTTTAAAGTGTATACACGCAAATATTTGTTATTGCTTGAAATATAATTTTATGTGTTTTAACTACGGTATTTTGAAATAATATTTTTTCGAATAATTATACTAAGAATCTCTCTTAAAGTTTAATTTCAAAATATTCTAAAATTTCTTTCATATTTCTAAATCTGATTGCAAGCAACGAAGAAGATAAGTAAGATAATGGATAATTTATTTTTCTCCTCGGTCATGTATTATTTAGTTTTCAGTGTATAAAATTTCTATAATAAAACACATATCCTATTTCATATTTATAAAATACAAAACAGAAATTTTTCTAGATATTTCAAGAAATGTTACATAAATACGATTTGAATAATTACAAGAATTCCTTTGGAGTTGTCAGGTGCCATTACTACCAAAAGGATAGCTTCCTTTTTTTGTGATTTTGCACGTGTTTGCTTTCAAACAAATTTTGATTTAGTAAGCATATCAAATTCAATATTTACCATACAAATTGCTTTTACATTACCTTACAAATTTACTTTTACATTTTTCAATCTACTTTTAGGAATAATTCTAAACTTCAGTGCTGTTTACTACTGAATAATGCATTAAAATATATTCTCACTTTCAATAGAATATTTAAGTATTTATACATTTCGATAAAAAATTTAATCTGTCAGTAAATAGCATTGAAATGAAGATTTTTTTAAAGATATCCAAATAATAAATAAATATTTTTTTGCATTAAGCTTTCATTTTTACATATTACGAAAGCAAATTTGAAATACAGTTTCCCATGCATTTTTTAAGATATGAAATATTCTTCACAATTTTGTTAACTTTAATATTATTTCTTTTATTTTTTATATTTTTCAAGATAATTTGAACTAATAGGAATAACATAAGAATAATTCATTTCATGAATATAAATAAATATATCAAGTTTCCCTTGTTTATGAAAATAGGAAAAATAAACAACCCTAAAGTATATTTTTAGGGTTCTTAAAAGCAATCTATATATCTATAGATAGCAGTCAATAGATTTGCTTAGAAAATATATAGCTAATACTTAACAATTCAGCAAAAAAAATCCACGAATTGATCTGAATATGAAAAATTCTGTTTTCAAAAAGATTCTTAAGATAAGATTTAAAATATGTACACAAAAAATATCATGATAGAATGTTTTTTAATAAAATTTTAATTGAATCGAGGGAAATGCGATTTTTTCAAAAGCCTTTAAGGAAAAATATTATTTATTTAAATGGCATATAATTTTATAATCAAATTTGTAATTTCTTAAATTTTTTTAACTCAAAAATAAAATTTTATCAGACTCAATTACTATCGTGCATCGAGTGATCTCGAATACATCAGCATAAATACCACGGAATTTTGTATACTGCCAATAAGATATTTTTTATATTTTTACTGAATAAAAATGAACACCTTGAGTTTCTGAAATATGACATGTCGGTTAACATGTTGTTAGAAACGATGAACCGTAGAATTGTAATTCTATTTTTTATTCAAATATTACCAATTATTAGGTTCAAGCACCTCATGCGTTTTTGGCATGTTATAATTCGCCGGAAAGATCAAAAAATATTTCAGCCTTATTATAATTATCCAAACAAACATCTAAAATCTAGGTAATCATTTACAAAAGAGAAAGAGAAAATATTATTTTAATGGATTGACGTAAATTATAAATAAATAGAAAGATAAAAACGTGCTATTCTTGCATACTACATAGATTGGCTGAAAAAATTTAATTACTGATTCGATAGATTCTTCCAATTTAGAAAATTGAAAACATATAAATTTCAGAATTAACAGTTTTAAAAATACAGTTTGATCAATAAATGCTAAATTATTTTTAACATCAAAGAAATGTATTAAAAGTCGGTAGAAAGAATTTGCAAAAATGTTAGATATTTATACCAACTTTTTTATTTAAATTCATTCAACTTTTCCTCTAACTCTCTTTTTCAATTTTAACATTTTTATTTAACTTCTAATTTTTCGTGCTTATAGATACGAACATTTTAATGAAGTAATTCTCAGTTGGAACAAAAAAGACTGAATTTGAATTTTACGTTTTAACCTTGCTAAAAATGTATATCTCATTATTGAATATGCACTTTTTTCCATAGAATGCATGGATTTGTTCCTTTTATATTCCTGTAAATATATACAGTTTTTCAATTTATTTAACGATCATTTTATTACATACATCCATAATTATTTTATTATTAATAGTACAATAAACATTATTAATTGTTGCATCAACCAAAAACATAAATGTTTTATTGTATTAGACAATTCACTATTGTTTTATTTCTTTTATAAGATATCAATAAAAAATATTAGTTTTCAAGCTTAAACCTACAGTCTTTTGTTAGAATATTTTATTCATTTAAAAAAATCATTTTATTATAATACGCTTCTGCAAATATATATACACGCTATTTGCGCGATTGAAGAGCTTGCATATTGTTGGAAATAATACGCTGTTTACTTTAATTCTTTTTTCTTATTTAATATTCAACCAAAAACGAACAATTGTGATGATGTCATAAATATAAAGAGGTTATGCGATAAGTGTATGCCAAGTAGCATTCCACTTTCACATTTATTCCATGGTTCTGTTGTCTTGGACGTACTTTTAACCATGTATTTGAAATTGTTTTCTGATCTGTACCGTATAATTGCCATCCGTGTATGTTTTGAAAATAACTGATGACCTACTTCAAGCTGTTTCTCATCTCTACATACTAAACTATGCTGATTTTCTTTTCACATATAATATGAAATTAAAGCAAGGAAAGATAGAAAGTGTAAAAATGAATTATTGTGAACACTGCACATTATTAACAACATTTAAGAAAAAATTATCTTTTCTCTAATCATACACCCTCAAGTAGTAAATGTCTCTCATGAAAAAGCAAATAATCAGTCATTGATGTTCACTAGTAAATTCTTGGAAAAAATGGAGCAATAGAAAAATGATCTATGGCTTATACTCACTTAATTAACTGTAATTATTGCAATTTGAGTTTTAGGAATTTGAAATATTTCCTGACAAAATCCAAAATAATTAATGGAATATGGAAAGTTATGCTGAGTTAATGAGAAAATATATTATATTAATCTACAAAAAAATTAATATGGGGAGTAAGTTAAAGATTTATACAATTTAAACAAGAAAAATCAAATTGGAAAATAAAGGTGAAAGCAAATTTTTCAATAAAAAAAATTGCGCTCTAATCTACATAAAATCTCAGGATTTCAAAACTTTAAAGAATAAAATGAAAAATTATCTCAAGGAAATCATAATAAAGAGAATTCGTAAAGAGAATTCGTGCTATCAATTGGAGGTACTAAAATTAAAACTTTTATAATTTTAAAAATTTTAATATAATTCCCTTCACTCTTTCTCTTAGAAGATAAATATGTTCTTTAAAATGTTAATTGGAAGAAAAATGTTAATTTAACAGCAGAAAGCTAAACGAATTAAATTATTGAGTATTTCCTTTGAGACAAGAAATATTGCAATCTGAATAAGAGATTTTTAGCTTATCTGAAAGAGCTTACAGCAAGAATAATTGCATAATTCTGTTAAAAGTCTAAATGTTCATTATTATTCATAAACGAATTTCTACTACATTAGTTATTTGAAATTTGTTCGCAATGATGTTTTAATATATTTACAAAATGCGTTGTTGGGTTTTATTTTCATTTGGTGATAAGAAAGCAATTTTAATTTTTATATTTCCTTTTTAAAAAGTTAATTGTTGCTTTCAATATTCTTAATTGCTTACTTTGCGTGAGCATTTAACTCCGTTGATCAAAAGAATATTATTATTACTAAATTTGCATTAAAAGCATTTAGCATTAAAATATACTGGTTATTTTACATAGTAAAATATTCGGTATGTTTTTTCGGTGCAAAACACTGAAAAGAATTGTTTATAAAATTGTGAGAAATAACATTATTATTCTCAAAACAGTAATTGCATTGTATTTTCGGTTACTATTCAATTATTTCAGTCCCAAAATTTCACATTACAATGTTTAACTCTATTTTCTAGAGAAAATGAGATGATCAATTCTAAAAAAACGTATCCTTATATGCAAAATGATGATAAAAACATGTTTTCGTTTTGGAAATATGGTTTTACAACAGAGAATGTTTACATGTTTTTAGGAGATTTCAATAAAGAAACTTCAAGAAAAGTAAATGTTTTGGAACAAACATTTCTGGAAACAGCTTATTATTTGTAATAAGACATTTTGACATCTTACTTTAAATTTATCATAATTTCAATATGGAGGATATGTTTTTGTGAGATAAATATTTCTGCATTATAATTCAAAAACTTCGTCAAATGCATGGTATTAAAATTTGTAAGTACAAAATAAATAATATTTTTAATCGAAAAAGAGGAAATCGTCAAACATTTCTTCTAAATAGAAGGAAGATTTTATATGAATACTCGAAATATATAAGAAATGATTTTCTCTGGCTGTTGTCAAGTAATGCGATTCAAAATTTCTAGAATGATTTATTGTATTACAACAATTAAGAAAATAACAAAAATCCTTATTTTGGGCCTCCTTTCCGTTCAGGGTCCCAGTGATTCTAGTATTTTTATTGCTTAATTTGCCACTGTTAAGACAACTTTACATAAATGATCCTATGGTATCGCATGCTTCGGGTGCTATCAACTTCGTTTAAATTATTATTGACCACTATGCATTTACTTATGATTGAACAATTTCTCTTTAATTTCTTGAAACTCTCAGGGCATGAAACTAAATTTGCTTGAGTACATTATTCCAAGTAATACAATCTCTAGATCTTTTAAAAGGAAAAAAAAAGAATGTATGCTTTTCTCTGAGTGTTTTATTGATGCTTTATAGTCGAGAATGTTTAATCTAGAATTACAAAACTTTACTATTTATAATTAGAAAAACTATAATATGCAATGTTTTAGTTTTTAAACATTTATTAGATCAGTAATTAAGAATCAAGCAAATTTTGGCAATACTCCTTAATAATTTCTGAAACTTTTACAACAGAAATTTGATTTTAAATCATATTAAAATTCAAGGGATTATATTTTATCTTTATCAATTATATGCTACATAGCTTCATTCTCTTTTTAATCTATTTTAAAAATATTTAAACGTTTTTTGTAGCAACATATTGTATTTTTAATGAAAAATTAAAAATATTTTCATTGTTAATTCATTATTAATATTTCTCCTAGTTTTTTTTCCTATTGTTTTTGATGAAAGTATAAAGCTTAAGCTTTTTTTGCCTGTTGAATAAATTTCAGTAAAACGCTACATTTAATATGCTTTTGAAATTTAGTTTCTCTTGCAATTAAACAAGGAAAAACAAGAAAAAATCCAAGCAAGGAAAAACAATTTTAAATTGTGCCCATTTGTGAGCAAAGTTGCTTTTTTTTTGTGATATAACAGAATGTATAAATAATAGACAAAAAGGAAACATGGAATAAAAGAACTTTTCAACAATTCTAAAATAGAGAAAGCTATGTGTACATCCAAAATATTTTTTAAATAATAAGTTTAAATATGTTATGTTGCGGAAGCTATTAAACCCAAGTAACAAAATATATTTAACAGGAATTTTGAGATTATTAATCCCAATGAAACTATTAGTTGCCATAGTAACTTAGTTTATAATATTTATTAATTTTTTATTATTTATAATAGTAGTGAAATATTGCCCTAAGGAGATAAGAAACTTTCATTTCAGCTGTTTTTATATTAGCAGGTGAACAGCTTTAGAAGACCATGACAAAATCCATTACGAAAAACCATGACAAAATCCATTACGAAAAACCATGACAAAATACATTACGATTTTTATTAAATCATAATGGATTTTAAATTTAATATAACATTTTCTGTTCTAAATGCCACAACTTGTTTTACCAATTAGAAAGTAACTTATGTTCTATTTCTCCAAACAATTCCATTATTATTTCATTTCGGAGCCATCTAAGATCTAAAAGTTTTACGCAGCTTCAGTTAAAGCCCTCAAAACGGAAATGCGTAGAAGATTATGCATTTCAATTTCTCTAAAATGAGCTTAATCCGATTTTTTTTTTTGATAATTCTGCTCGAATATTTTACCGCTTCTCTTTTACTGGAAATAAAAATACTACATTAATAGTTTTATTTTGCCTATGAGCTTTTAAATTTGTTATGAAAAGTAAAGTTTTAAGATTTTATCTATCTTGAGATGCTAATTTGATGATTACAAAATCTTCGCAGGATTATCGCTTGATTTAGGAAATAAATAAATAGTGGTATTATAAATAAAAACTTTTTAAAAAGTAGCATTTTATATTAGCTAATAATAACTTATTTTTATCTTCTATAATTCAGTAAGAAATAAATTATATTTGCGAATTTTGATTTTATTTGTTAGAATGTAAAATAATTAATAAATTAATATTCCTTTTTGTAATTGAGAAAAATGTTGTAACAATTATGATGTTCTGAAGGATAACTAACTAAATAGATTAAACTAAATAGATTAACCAAATAGATTAAAAATATAAATAATTAATATTAAGGAATAAAATCAAGTGAACAATTTGCAATTATTATTATTATTTGCAATCTTAATTCTGGTAAATATTTCACTTTATTGAGAAAGTAGTTGATTGGGAAAGTCCGCCCTTTTCTGATTTTAAGGACAAATTTTACGTTTCTGTGTATTTAGACATTTTACTGTCTATCTTACTAATCGGTAATTTTGCGTTACCAGTGGATGAATTTTATTATACTGAAATTAGTGCTGGAATGGATGGAAGAAAAATGTTACCAGTTTTCAAATGATCATACTTGGTTAACAAAACATTTTAAACATAAAATTGAAAAAATAACATTTAAATTTTAAATTTAATTAAGTTAAATTAAACCATTAATGAAATAATGAAATTATACTATTATTTAAATAAAACAGATTTCCAATTAATTAATTAAATGTAAATATTTAAAATCAGAAAATTAAACCATTTAATTCAAGACATTCTATATTTACAGTGTTAACTATTTCAAAAAACTCTTGTAAATGTCATCATCTCTTATTATAATAAGAAATAAGTATCTTCATGAAGAGAGGCCAATACAATGACGAAGATCTTGGACTTATACAAATAATATGATTGACGATATCTGGAAGATCTGATAAAAAGTAGAGGAGTCATAAGATAAATGGTCTTTAGCAATTGATAATGAAGGTGTGACAATAGAATATCCTCGCACCTATAGTCATTATTATCAATGGAAATTCTGTTAGATACAACACGAAACTTTTATTTAAAAAAGTATTCACAGATAATAGTATTTACAGAAAATTCAAATATATATATTTGGAAATAATGTTAATAATAACATCCGCCTTAACAATTTTCTGCTCCAAAATTATGGAAAAAGAAATAACGAACAACATTAAAAATAGAATTCTACTGACAATATTACTTATCAAGAGTCAGTAATTAATGTACTTATTACGAATGTATTTCATTGTGTTTCTAAATTATAAAATAAATTTGAAATAATAGATTGATTTAGAGGTTGAAAATATATAGTTTAATTTAAATAGGTAAACATATACATATCCGCATAATAAATCTGTGGTGTTATATATTACATGGCTTTTGTATCGAGACACATAATTTTGTCGGCACATATTAGTCATATAATGAAATCAAATGTATGGTAGATACAAGGAAAACAGGAACCAATAGTTATTTTCAGTGATGAATTTGAGTATTCTGCTGAATAATTGCATTAGAAAGTGATTGGTAATCCTTTGTAGACATTCTTGATTTTATTTTTCTTATGTGCCACTGTGAAAACTCACTCCGTAAAAAAGAGAAGGTATGTGTCAATCCCACAAGCAACTACATAGATCATCGTCAGAGAAGCGAAAATATTTGGTGTAAGCAGGTAAGGAATATAATCAGAGGGGGGAAAATGACATTTTCTCTAAACTGTTTAGAGGGCAAAAGATTAACTAATGCTTGATATTCAGAGTGATACTGTTTGTGTCGCTATTGTTCAACGGTTTTTGAAATTCCTCAAACATATTCTTAGCCAAGTAACTCAGCTTGTTCCATAAGATTATGCAATAATGGGTGATAATGTATTATATTATACAATAATAAACTGTATTATATAATACTACGTATATTATTTAATGTTCTATAATGTTGCACAATATATATGAGTTATTAGAGTCTAGTGGTAGAATTTTATATATAGTTAAACTTTTTTATTATAAAACGTTATCCATATCGTGCTGTTTCTTCTGCTAGTTGGTTTAATTTCCGATTATCAAAGTTTATTTAATACATGAGCTATTATACATGGCAGTTTTAGGTTTTAAAAATTCATTTTAAAAATGTTTTTACTGTTTGTTTTGAGCTCTTCAAATTGGAGAAGGCATGAAATTTGCGTTACCATATCAAGATGAATTGATTGTACTTCGTATCTTTCAAATTCATAGTTTAGGGAATGTGATGTATGCACTTAGGAAGTTCCCCATATAAATTTTAAAAAAACCCATGTTGATAATTTACCCAAATGCTGTTAAAAATAAATGAATAGAAAACATAATTTTGTGGAAATAGAATTCAGTACATCCTACAAGCGAAGAATTGCATATTGCTTTGCAGCTTGTCACTTAGTGAGTATCAATGATAACACGGACAATCGGAAAGGAATGTTTTCCAGGACAAAAACCATCACAAGTGAAACAAGTTTCTATAAATTTGTTTAATATATCCTGTGAATCTTTCACTAAACACGGATTTCGTTTTAGAAAGTGGTTTCTACTGTGTTACGGAATACATTTTGGCATTATGGAGATTCATTTGGCCCTTTCAATGAAAAAAAAGATCTATCATTTCAATAGCTTCTATATACCTTCATATATTCTTTTCTTTTGGAAAGAAATTTAACAAAAGGGGTTCAGACATAATATGCATTATGGCGCTAATATAACAGCAATTCGTGTTCCGTGAACAAAGAGTCTGTTGTTTTCACGTTTTCTGTTTCTGTTTAGTACCTATATAATCCGCGCTAAAACTACTGTTAAAAATCCATTTCCAGTTTTTTAGATGTGAGAAGGCATATCCACGAAAAAAAAGTAAGTATTGCATTTTTAAAATTCCGAAATTTTTCTCGGTATTCGTAATTGTGAGAAGTAGGTTATTATTATCTATACCATCCTTGAGAGTACACTGTCTGCTCTCAAAATCCTATTTCGCATGCTTGAACAATATGATCATATTTTCAAACCGGAATTCTTCTTCGTAATAACCTATTGTATGTAACTTCAGATACTTATTCTAAAAACTGAATTATTTTCTTAATGAAAAGGTCAAATTATATGCTCTGTTCATTGTTTACTATACATTTGCATCATTTTTATCTTTTAAAGTACGAAATAGTTGTTATCAAAAATGCCGGATTCATTTCGATCCAATTTATGTAATTTAAATTGTTATTTCTTAGATTTAATTTCAAATTCAGAAACATTCCTAGTTATGTGAAGAATTAAATCAATGAGAAATTCAAAGAATAGCTATACTTTTTTTTTCTTTTATTTTTTTTCTTTTCTCCTGCGGTTTATCGGAAATCGAAATTATCGACTCCCAGCTTAGAAAACGGATTCAATCGCCAAACAAGATTTTCAAAAATTATTTTTCTAATGCTGTTATTATTCTTGAAAGTCCTTTTCAATCTTAACTTGGTTTTAAGGAAGATAATAGCAATGAAGAGTTTCACTGGTAATTTCTTTCACTGGAGATTAATGGATATCTTGAAAGGAAGATCTTCAAAGTTTTTTTTTTCTTGTTAACCAATGAAGTGTTATATTTTCGGAACAGATTTAAGAAATCCCTTTTTTAGAAATGTTAACGAAACGATTGCATTAAATAGAGCTCTTGATTCTTAAATTCTTGAATTGCAGAATTACTACAATATTTCTTTATATTTAGATATATTATCACCTAAAGTTACACTTTGATACATGATAAGACTATTTCAGAGTAGTAGCTCGTTTTTTTTATTTATAGTGAATCTAATAATTTAATAGGCGTATTTCCCCCATTTTGCCTCTTATTATGTTTCAATATTTACAATACACAAAAATGTTTTTAATGCAAACTTTCAAACATGATTAAATTAGCAGTTTTAATATTTTATCAAAATTAGAATCTCATTCTCTCTCTCTGTACGTAACCTACTTCTGTCACTGCTAAATTTCAAGTGCTGAAGATTATATTAAAAACTGGAAAATGATAAGAACATCCAGCGATTTTTTACAGAACGGACCGCTCATGTAGAGAGATAGATAAACTCCCGCATTTATTGGAAGACTAACAATAGTATGATTTCTATCAATGCGTTTCCATCAATCATATGAATTGATTATTACATAAAACTCTTCATACATCGTAAAATCTCTTCATACTTCATACATGAGCTATTATACATGGCAAAAATAGTATTGAATTAAAAATAAAATATTATTTAAATTAAAAATAAAATATTATTTAAATTAAAAATGAAATATGTTCTACTGCATGAATAATAGATTTGACTTTTTTAATAATATTTCAAAATCCGCTTAGTAAGCGAAAATGAATACTAATATATTGGTTAAAATAATTATTTTTAGGATTGCATAAGCAGCCTACGTGTTTATAATCACTATACATAACAGTTAAATTTAAAGAAAACACCAAAATTATATTTCAATGAAAAATTAACAGCTAAATTCTTCCTTTTATATGTCTAAATTAGAGAGTCTTAAATACTTCTCTGTTTCTCGGTCACGGACTAAACCTTAAAATAAAAACCAAAAATGAAAACATTTTTAAGTTCAAATGAACAATAGAAAAGGCATCGTTAATTTAAGAAAAGCAAACCACTTTTCAACCTCTTTAGCAAAAAAAAAAAAAAAAAAAAAAAAAAAAATCTTTTAATCCGGGATAATTGCTGCCAACAGAGCTTTCTTCTTGCAAAATGAAGTGAGTGGAATTTCTCTTAACCATTGGGACACAATAAAGTGCAAGTAAGTTTCACAACTGTTTTACTTTGCTCAATCACTATGGCAATCCATTAGACTAATTGCTGCGTGTTAATTTAGACATTTCCTTTTTTATATCTGAATGAACAATAGAATAATGGCAAAATTCCTTTCACATTCAAGATTTATTTTCCAAATGTGTGCTTTCCTTTGTTGATTGTTCACTTTAAAGTTTTGGTTTTTAATCTTGATGAATCCTTACTAAGTTCATACTTTATATTTCATACTCATATAATAGCAAAAAGGAATTTAATTTAGATGTCCCTTCAATAAATAAAAGTCGCTTTTCGAATATGTTCTAATATCTGCATATAGATATTGAAGATTATCTAGATTTTATAATAGAAACTAGAAACATAAAATAAAAAAAGAAAGAAAAAAAAAAGGAATTGCTTCAAATAACTCTGATATGATGGTAATTAAAAAACTATACATATTTGAAATATTCAGCATCAAAATAATTCTCTCTGAACGTTTTCCCCTATGTTTTTGATATTAAAAAAATCATTGCTATGTCTTAAGAATTATTGCTCCATTATCAGTATTATGGAAATTTATTGTAGGGGTATGAACAATTTGATATGGTTTGTAAATCTATCATTTGAATAAAAAAATTAGGATTTTTTTTTCAAAATCTTTTTCTTAGTTATGAGTATAAGCAGTGTATTTTGTATTCAAGAGAAAAACTGTGAAAGAGAAAAAAGTTATAGGCATGTATGAGAAATTTATGGATAATCAGAACTGACTACACCGTCCCCCCTCCCCCTCGAAAGTACACAAAAATATCTGAATGGCTATATTACCATATTACCATGACAGCATTTATTACCATATTACCATGACAGCATCACTGACAGGAATTATGATTGAGTCCTAAGGGCCATCATAATCCATTACACAACCCTTCCCGTAGGAAGTACTTGCTTTCATCGATAGGAGGTAACCGAATCCCCACCACCACTATTTCTGTACCCACAATAGTCGAAAGAACTAATCACCATCCTCATTTCTGAGGTGTCGCCCGGTGGGAGGAAATATATGGATAAATATAGTACATATATCTTACATACACATCTTACATATGTATCTTATTAAAAAAAAGTCTTGGTGTTTTATGAATTCCACTTAGTAATAGCCATATTTACGCCTACAATCCTCAACACTGAAAAAATATCTGTATGAAACGACTGAGTAAATTGAAACTTTTGAAGAAATTTCATATATCGCAATATCATTTAAAAAAATGTAAATGTATCATACCATGTTGATAAATTTCAAACATATTTTAATTGTGTTGCACTTTTTATGATAATTTTCTTCATTATACATTTGTAAAATTCCTATGATTTCGATTATAACAGGATCGTTTTTCTCTCAAATAGGATATATAACATACACGTGTTTAATTTACATTACAATTTGCCATAGATTTAAAGCAGTACTTTTCATCAGTTATTTAGGGAAAATGCAGTTTTATACAATGTAAAATCTCAAGAATTTCTTGGAACTAAATCATCAGTTAATCAATTCCATTTATGTATTAAGGTTATCTATACTTGAATATCTAAGAACATAATAGCTATGAATACATTTATGATTTCTATAAAATATAATAATTTGTTCCCACAGTCTAATTTCAGGTTTATAAAATGTACCTATTGATTTAATTGCAAATAATTATTCAGCTGATATTTACGCTTGAAATAACAGTACCTTAGGGAAATCATCAACAGCATGGGTTTAATAAAACATAACTTTTATGCACAATTAGACTCCCTTTATGCACAAAGACTTTAATGCATAATTAGACTTTAATAAAATTATGTATTCCCATAATTTTCATTTATTAATTCTTATATACTGTTAAAATACTGATCCAAAATATTTCTTTTCATGACTTGGTCTCTGTATCTAACTCATGTAACTCTTAAAATTGGATTTATTACAAAATTTCTGTATACCATTATAAAGGTTTTAAAAATAATTTCAGAGGAAAAATGTAAACATATCAGTAATTTATTTCGAGGTATAAAAGAATATTATCTCACACTTCAGTTTTGTAATTCAAAATAATATGCACCAAATTAATTAAAATAATAAAAAACCATATTTATTGTTTGGAAAATCTACAAATATTTTAAATCCATTAATAAAGATTAATTTCTCCTCTCACAATGCTATTACAAAATTGGTATTATAGTACTAGTAGTTTTGGAAAGTATCATCAATAATAATAACAACATATGAGAGGATATGAACTTATTCAGAATTTTGATATCTTTAAAAGTAATTATAACAATTAAGTTATATTAATCTTTATTTTATTTACATCAAAATGATCATCGATTAAAAAAATGAATAAAGGCACATAAGGGCGATTAACATTAGTAATCATTAATAATTGTTCAATGATACTGTAGGGATTTTATTTAATTAATGGAGTTTGTTAATTGCTGCCTTGAAAAAGGTTTGAAAGCTTTTTCATCAGTTATTTTATTCTTCATCATCTCGAAAGTTTTATTTTGAGGATTCAGATGAAGATATTAAGCATAACGCCTTACTAAATTATTGTTGATTATTTGATTTATAGCACAAATATTCAAACATAAAAGCAGTATTAATGTATGTTTTAAAGTAAATGCGCCTAGAACTACTGTTATGACATTCTTTAAAAAGGACATCTAATCTGAATGAAATCAAAAGTACGTCTGTATAAATAAAAAGACAGGGTGACCACATTTTTCTTGCGACATTTTCTTATACATTTAGCCTTCCAAATTGATTAACCACCTAATTAGATGGCATATCCTATTTTGGTCATTTCTTTCTATTCCAATCCCTATCATGAAATAAAGACATGAAATATTGTAGCAATTCCAAGGAAATTTTGTGTTTTAAATTAATTGAAACTTTCAGATAAATCTAAATTAACTAAATTTAACTCTACCAAGATTGAAAGTCCACAGGCATTCGTTTAATGAAACTATGAAGACGATTAAATTCACTGCTATAATATCACTATAATATTCCTCTCTCTCCCATTTTTTTTAATTAATTGAATATCAGTGGCAAGTGCTTAGTTTATTAGAGATGCTCGTCCAGATGTATTTGGAGACAGAGAGTTTTTCTGAGAACTTTTCAAATGACTTTTGTGCATATATTTGACTAACAGCCATAATTATCTTTGAAAAAGAAACTAGAGCGTTACAGTATTATGAGTTAATTGAAATCGAATGACTTTAGGAATAAGACAGTTAAGTATTAAATATTAAGTAATATGATGAGGGCGAAAGACATGTCATTGTAAGCGAAGGAGTTTCTAATAAATTTGAAAAACAAAAGCTTTGAGAAAAAAAGACACAGTTCATTTCAAGGAATGTAATATGATGCTAAAATTTCGAAATTATTCATTGAAACATCAATTAATTATTAAAATTTCTTCTTCTTCTGCAGTATACATATAATAAGCTCTATAACAATAATTATGACATTCATAAAAAATGAGCAGATATTTTATGAAATTGCACATGTATCATAAAACAGATACTCAAGAAATTAATAAGATTCGATTCAAGAAAGTACCAAAGAAGGGTTAATTATTCTATAAAGCTGACAGATAAAGCGAGTTAAAAATACTCATCAATAATTACTTTAATTTGTTATTAAAAGAACCCGGAAAAGAATGAGAATATTGCTAATTATGTTCAATAATTTTATTTACTTCCCAATATTTTATTTATTTATGGAAAAAATTTTAGAATTCAAAAATTTCCTTCAGAATTTCGACTGTTTGATTAATGAAACTAAAGCTAAATTAATTAATGAAATATCTTGAGTTTCGTTCTAAATCATGTCAAATAATAGATTCATTTTAATATTTTTAATCTTTAATTTTTTTCAGATTTCTTTAAATTCAAATTTAATTTTCATTATTTTTTCTCTGTACAGTTTTTTTTATTTGCATTTATTCCATTTTTTTTAAAAAAAATATTTTTTTAATTAATTAATTAATTGGTGTGTAAGTATAATGAGATATCTATTTTTATGTGACAAAATGATTTTGGAGTGAAAAAATTACAAGCTAGAGATAATTTCAATAACTGTATTATTATAATTTCGCATCATTTGCAAAATTTTAAACCAATATCAAATCAAATAAGAAACATATAATTTGAACGCATTAATGTTAAGAATAGAATGATTGTGCATAGTGTAATATTGTCTTGCATCAGCAACAGTGTTTTGATATGATTTGATATGTTATGACTGGAAGCATCATTTCTTAAATAAATAAATAAATATTTTAACATTTGTTAAATAAATAAACAGTATTATTTTTTAAATAAATAAACAGTATTATTTTTTAAATAAATAAGTATTATAACATTTCTTAAATAAATAAATCTCTAAAAATTAATGTGCAGTAAATTTCTTAACAAATTAATTTGAATAAATTCGAAAAATAGCAATTTTGTCCTGGTTGTCGAGTGGCAGCTAAAAGCAAGCCAACCGCATTTTCGTGTTCCATTATTTTAAATCCAATAAATAAAAGCCTTGAAAGTAAAATATTAAATAGTACCTTTCAAGCAATAATGAAAGCTCTTCTTTCTTTTGGTGAAAGTAAAAAGTAATTTTTTTATAACTTTGACGACAAATAACTTTCTCCTTTCTTTTAAAGAATTTTTGACATTTTCTTATACACCATCGAATAAATACTTAGGGAAAAAAATGAATTCGTTTCTTTCATGAATGCAGTTTAATAAACGAAAAAATAAATCACACCCTATACTTCGTCACAGGGAATTATTTTTTTTCGACCCCTTTGTTATTCGATATTCAAACTCACTTTTAGCTCGTAGTTTTCACATTAAATTCAACTCTGACTTCTTGCGATGAAAATTTTTCACATTCGTCAGGGACATTGTTTTCATTTTTATTTTCTTTTTTCTTAAAAAAAAATCACATTCAAATTTTATTCGTATTGCTTTCCGTGCGATTCTGTCAAGAATTTATTTTAGCAACAATGAAAAAAAAATTCATTTTTTATCAAGCATTTCATAGTATTTTTTATCGCTTTTTTAGTGAAAATATAAATTTCCCGAATGTAATAACTGTATTGAAATTTAATAACAAACAGGACATTTCCAGAATAATAAACTTAGATGATTCAATGAGATATTGCTTAAATTTAGTATACTATTCTTTTTTCTATGCATTGGAACATGCAGACTAAAATAATAAACCTAGTTTGAATATATATTAAATTTATTAAATTAATAACGTCATTTCCTTAAATCGAAAAACTAATTTATTCTTTTGCAAAACATTAAAATTAATAGAATAGCATTTTATGCAGAAGGGACAAAAACATTATAAGGAATTAAAAATGCAAGGAAAAAGAATAAAAAGGTATTATTATTTTTTTAATAAATTCTGTCAAACCCAAGCTTTATTGAATGTTTATGAAAATTATAACGGAAGAATATGAAAGATGATCAATTTCTTGACAAATTTGAATAACTTGATTTAGATAATTGGAAACACATTGTATAGATATCATCGTTTTTTTTTTAAATTAAAATAATATTATGAGGTGGAGAAGATATTTATTCTATCTTTTTGAGTGAATAATTATGTTCCACTGAGATCATTAAGCAATACATTTTTTTTTCAAATACTATTCTAGTTAGCAGTTCTTATTTGAGGAGAATTTCAAATTAACTTCGATGTGTTCTTACTTCCAATAGAGATTATGGAGTGATAGAGAATGATATTACTCCATAATCTCTATATTATTCTATAATACTATTACTCCATA
>JAPMOR010036729.1:0-21518 GCA_026543865.1 Argiope aurantia
ATCCTGTTAACTTGTGAGAAAATTAGATTTTTGAAAATTTTAGAATTTAGATTGGAATGGTAGTTACATAGTTTTGTTATTTTGAAGTTGAATTTATCCCTTTTATCGTATATACCAACTATTGTTTTATCATTATCAATTTCGATTTTTAAATCCAGAAAGGTAGCCTCAAGTTGATTTTTATTCGTTTACGTTAGAATTAAATCTTTTGGATAGCAATTAGTTACAATATTAGTATTGTCGAAGTTAATCAAAAGTAGGTCATCAATATATCTCCACCCGTTTATAAATTATATTTAATTACTTTTTTCTCATAGTAATGTAGAAAAATATTAGCCAAAGCACTTGAGTAAGCTGTTCCCATTGGAATGCCCTTAACTTGTTTATAAAAATTAATACCATTAAAAACGTAATTTTCAGTAATATTGAAATTACATAACTCGAGCCAGTTATTTTTAGGAATGACATTTTCATTTAAATATTCGTCATAGATCAAAGTGCAGACTTTTATTAATTTTTCATGAGGTAAATTAGTGTATAAATTTTCGAAATCAAAAGTATTAAGTTTATTAATGTTGTTATCTTTAAGAAAATCCAGAATTTCTGTGTTACTAGAAATAATAAAGTGTTCTTCATCTTTTATTTTGTCCAGGATAATTTTTAAGTATTTAAAGAAATGTTTACCCGTATAGTAATTATAACTGCCAGTGCTACAGGTCACGAATCTGAATTTTAATGGATTTTTATGAAATTTAACTGTTGGGAATAAATAAGGATAGTTAAGAGAGCAAGTCTTAGTTTTGGTTTTTTTTACGAATGCTAGCATTCTTTTATCTAATTCCTTTTTCCCGGCGTTCTTTAACATACAAGTTGCGTTAGAGTTATATTCATTAATTAAAAGTTCTTTATAATAATATTTACAAATTAAACAGAAATTATTTGCTGATTTATCTATTACTGTAATAACAAATTTTTCTTTTAAATTTTTTATTTCGTTTTTCAATGTTTTACTAAAATAAATCCCACGTTCTTTAGATCTGTTAAAATCAATATTCATTTTTATTTTTATTTCCTTTAAAATTCTCACCTTCCATTCTCTGAAACCTTCCGCAGGCCAATGGTATTTTCTAGATAATTTGGCAATAAAAACATCCAAATCATTACCAATAGAAATCAAGATTTTGTCATGGTTTATTTTTTCTCTTAATCTAAATTTTGTTCCTCTTCCCATTAAATCTCTTAAAGAATTGGATTCAATAATTTTTAAATTACCTGTAATAATATGACCTTTATCAACATCTATCAAATATTTATATTTTTCTTTTTTACAGTAACAATCTGTAATATTTATTTTATCTAAATTTTTGCCATAGTAATTATAATTACAAATTTTTTTTCTTTAAAGTTGAAGTTGTATTTTTACTTATTAGTGGTTTTTCTTCTAATTTGTTGTTTTGTATTTTCCTTTCTGTTAAAATGGTATATCTCTTGGGCCTAATTTCAGGGGATTTTCGGGTCACGAAGGAATCATTATTAGACGTAATTGTCTGAATTTCCTTAACAGAAAAAGTCCCTTTTTTTGAATCCCTGCTTGAGGGTGACCCTTGAAAAAGTCTTCAGGCCGGATTCTTTTTTATATTTTTTTATTTGGTTTATTTGTTTTTCCTTTTAACGTGATTTTTATACTTTTGTATCAGTTCATCTGTGTTTTAGAAGTAGCTGCATTTGCGCTCTCTAAATACTATGAAGTTTTTACCTGTTCCATTTTTGGTTTTAGTTTGAATAGGAAATAATTTTTGTCGCGATTTCGAAACTGTTTCGCTTTCGTTTTCTAACTATTTCTTACTTTAGATTGGTTACTTATATATATATACGCAATAAACGCGAAAGGCGCGCGCAGCTCAACACTACGATAAAAGGAAGGACGAAGACGCAATTAAAGACATTCACTGCAAGTGCACGTGAGTTAATTCGTGAAATATGGCTAGCAGAAATCACCTGGACGATTTCACACGTGGAAGAATGATCGGAAAGCTGGAGGAGGGCGTAGTGTGACCATTGTAGCTGAAGAGTTCGGAATCAACAAAAGTGTCGTTTCGCACGCTTGGAAAGCCTTCCATACCACAGGTACAGCTGAGAGAAAGGTTGGTGGTGGCCGCCCCAGGAAAACAACTGCAGTGTATGGCCGACATATCGTCCTGCAGGCGAAAAGAACCCGAAACCAGTCAGCAAGCGCCATTGCTCAGCAACTGTGTGCAGCAACGGGGCGACAAGTGTCGCGTTTTACTGTGTCCAGACGCCTTCACAAAGGCGGCCTATTCGCCCACCGTCCTGAACGCTGCATCCCTTTGACAATTTCCCACCGGCGGCACCGTTTAGAGTGGTGCAGGGAGCACAAAAACTGGACATGTCATCAATGGAGTCGTGTCCTCTTTACAGATGAGAGTCGTTTTAGTGCCACAAGCGATTCCCAACGCCAGTTGATTTGGAGAGAGGTCGGGACACGGTTTCATCCCAGTAACATCACGGAAAGAGTCCGTTTCGGTGGTCCCGCAGTTGTCGTCTGGGGAGGCACTATGATGAACGGGTGGACTGAGCTCCACGTTTTCGACAGAGGTTCTGTAACTGGAGATCGCTATTGTCAGGAGGTGATCCTTCCCCATGTGCGTCTGTTCCGAGGTGCCATTGGATCAGACTTCGTTTTTATGGATGACAATGCACGGACACACAGGATTCATGCTGTTGAGGAGCTCCTGGAAAGTGAAGATATCACTCGAATGGATTGGTCGGCGTGCTGTCCTGATTTAAATCCGATAGAACATGTGTGGGATGCTTTGGGGAGACGTCTTGCGGCATGATTACATCCTCTTGGGAACACCCAACAACTTAAACAGATGCTGATTGAGGAATGGGCACTCTTATTTCAAGGACTGTTGGACAATCTGGTGCTGAGTATGGGGAGACGGTGCGAAGCAACCATTGCAGTAAGGGGAGTGCATATCCCATACTAAGGAACATCTGCTCGCTGTTCTTCCTCTTGGACAGACAATCATGTGTAACGATACTATGAGTTCAATAAAGCCTTTTTTTTGTTTGATTCCATACTGTATGCATTGTATTCATTTTTGCGCAACTATGCTTTCGTCATTCTTTCAGAACAAAATGCTGTATCTGATTTCTGAATTTCATGTCTCTCAGATGATTTCTCGTGAAGTTATGGCAAAAAACATACCTGTTGCTTATGTTTTGCACACCAGTGTATATGTATATATATACACAGTGGCTCCCAAAAATTGGGTATACACTATACTCTTTCTTCTTTAATTTTATTCTTTTTAATTTTAACTTTCATATTTATGGCTAATATTTATAAGAACGACAAAATATGCATTAACAAAAGGGTAATGCTATAACACAAAACGGAGGAATCAATAATAGTTTTATTACAGTATTTTTTATGTCAAAATTACAAAATCCAAAGTCACAAAATTCAGTATATACATTATAAAATATACGACTTGACTATCACTATTTATTTTCAAATGAATAAGTGAAATAGTTTGTTATTTTATTTAGCAATCATTGATTTCCAAACGAAAACGAACGTTTTGACTATCATAATGAACTCCAAAAATGAAGCAAATGTTGAAATTCGGATACTATCTATTCGATTGTTTGAAGATGGTAAATCTGTAAGAGAAATTGCAAAGGAAATTCAACGCAGTCACGGATGCGTTCAAAAAATTATCCAGAAGTATAAAATATATGGACAAATTGCTAATGAACCTGGAAGAGGAAGAAAAGAAATCCTCAATTCCACTACCAAGAGAAGAGTTATTCGAGAGGTAGCAAACAATCCTAAGGAGAGTGCTACGAAAATTGCTACATCTACTTCAATAACAATCGGAAAGCGTGTTTCTGCAGAAACAATTCGAAGAGTAGTCTGAAAAGCAAATTGTAATGCTCGCGCAGCCGGAACAAAACTGTTCATTTCGAAAGTAAATCGAGAGAAAAGAATTTCATTTGCTAAAAGTTATATTTCAAAGCCTCCTGACTTCTGGAATCAAGTAATATTCAGTGACGAAAGTAAGTTCAATGTTTTTGGTAGTGAAGGTCGATGTTATGTTTGGAGAAAGCCCAATTCTGAACTTCTTCCTAAAAACACCAATCTTTCTGTCAAGCATGGAGGTGTCCACTTCTTGTATGGGGCTGTATGTCTGCAAAAGGAGTGGGAAATTTAATTTTCATTGATGGAATCATGGATAAAATTAAATATTTGGATATATTGAAGAAAAATTTAAAACAAAGTCACCAGAATTTGGATTTAGGGCCAAGTTTTCTGTTTCAACAAGATAATGATCCGAAACATATAGCTAAAATAGTTAAGTTATGGTTGTTGTATAATTGTAAAATACGATTGCACAACCCTCCTCAATCTCCAGATCTCAATGGGATTGAAAATTTGTGGGCACAATTAGGAAAATCAGTTCAAAAACACGATATTAGGGGCAAGGAACACATAAAGAGACTAGTACAAGAAGAGTGGAGGAAAATATCCGGCGAAACAACTCAAACTCTTGTCCACTCAATGCCACACCGTTTACAAGCTGTTCTAAATGCAAAAGGATATGCAACAAAATATTAATTTATCTTTCTCTCTTTTTATTGACAGATTTTGCTAGATGTATACTCAATTTTGAGACTTCGGTGTTTGTAATTTTGACATAAAAATTACTGCAATAAAAATATTATTGATTCCTCCGTTTTGTTTTTGAGCCTAATACTTTTTGTAATGTATATTTTGTCGTTCTTATAAATATTAGCCATATATAAGCATGTTAAGATCAAAAAGAATAAAATTAAAGAAGAAAGAGTATAGTGTATACTCAATTTTGGAAGCCACTGTATACGTGCGTGTGCGTGTGAATAGTATAAATAATTGCTAAAAACAAGATATAAAACTTAAACATTTCACACATTTCCTAGGCTATCTATAAAATGTCAAATATGAAAAGTTTCTCTAATGCAATAAAAAACGGCATGTTTCAAGAAACACTGATGGTAGATTAAAGTAACAGGATGTTGACATGCTTAACAAATAAATTATCTCTTCTGCTACCTGTTCCTCACGTTTAAAAGACACTAGTGATGCATATGCTAATGTAAAATGCCGTTGAAAATTTCATGCATTTTGTGGTCAAGATGTTAAAGTTGATAATGAAAATATTTTGTGCACTCTTTGTTTCAAAGTTGAAAAATACTCTTATCACATACTTCTTATCATAATGTGTCTAAATAGCATTTGTGAGACTATAGATTGCCAATGTATTACATGATATTTCTAAAGAAAATATAGAATAATTCTCATATTTCAAAACTTTAACAAAAAACTCCAGACATCCAGACAAAAAAAATCCAGCCATTTTATAAATTGCCGAGAATCTCATTTATAAGAATCTTAAATAACTTAGGAAAGGT
This sequence comes from Argiope aurantia, assembly GCA_026543865.1. Taxonomy (NCBI): domain Eukaryota; kingdom Metazoa; phylum Arthropoda; class Arachnida; order Araneae; family Araneidae; genus Argiope; species Argiope aurantia. The sequence continues at coordinate 5,479 of JAPMOR010036729.1, forward strand.
TATCGAACTCAGGACACCAGCTTACAATTAAATTGTGAAATAAAAGATGGGAGAGCTTGACTCGAACTCGAGCGGGTGGTGAAACTGTGCATTTAAGACATCTAAAGTGACCATTGCAGTGTTGAAATCAACTGATATTAATTTTTCTTTTTTAAAAACTTCCTCATGAAAATGGTATTTTGTTCATTAAGAATTTTTCCAAGAATCGATAAGTCTCAAAAATAACACGCGATTTTCATTAAATTACGTTACAAAAAAATTTAATTATAAATACTTTTTATTTGATATTTAACTGTTGAACTTTATAAATATATTCAATAATCTTTTATTTCATGCAATACAAAAAGAATAATATAATGAAACAACAAATCCTCACTTGTTTATTTTGGTTCAAAAGAATTAAAAGGCACAACGAAAATCAACTAATAAAATATAATAAGAATAATCTGTTTTTTATATTATCTGTTATCTGTTTTTTTGGATATTAAGATATCTTTTCAATTTTTTAATGTCCTTGATTGTATTTTGTTAATTTAACAAATATTTTAATACTATCAATATAAAATATTTGGAAGAAAGAAAATTAATGGCCATTTGAAAATTTGAAGATTGATGATATGGAAATGAGCTTGAAGACGATCTCTTACGAAAATGTGACTTGCATTTCCACAATGAGGATATATGACTAAATCGAATGAGAGAATTTGTTTGATTTTAACAGCCATACTCAGCGAGAAAAAAGAAATATTATGCTATTTTTCGTTGGACAAAATAAAAATTTCTATTTGAAAAAGAAATAAAGTGTTAGCATTAAAAATTTTAAACTTTTTAAATATTAAATTGTTTTTAAATTATTGAATAAATTCTAATTTCAGATGTTTTTAATATTATAATTATAATAATAAAGACTTGCGATTTATTTATTTTTTATTTTTTGAAATTTTGGATTCAGCAACACTTTTTATTTTTTTTTAAAATATCATTTCCTCTAATATATTTATGACGATCCAATTTTTCTACATTTGAATCTTCGAATAAATTGAATCTATATTTATTCCGTTATCCTATATTTCCGTCAGCTTCGAATTATGCAACTTTCTCTTTATTTACTATTAAAATTGTATTAATTTTTCTATTTTGTTCAAATTGTTAAAAATTCATCGAATTATTTATTGGTCTGCGTGATTTATTACGAACCGTAACACAGCCTTGAATATACAGCGACAATCGTAGCTTATGCACAGACAAGGTTAAACACTGACAACGGCAACTCCTATTTGATGTCGAAGATCTTTGAGGAAATCGGTCTTAATGAACCCTTTGAAATTTCGAAAAGTTATAGAGGAATTCGGAACCTTATCTATGCTTTCCTACAACTCTCCCCATTTATTTCTCTTCTTTCATACTGAATCACTATTCCTTTTATTATTACATTTATAGTACTTTTTACGTTGTACGAAGTACATACACATATTGAAACTGATAAGAAAACCTGGCTAAGAGATCGGAAGGAATTTAAATGTTTTAAGGCAGCCTCATGCTTGTTAATTTTTGGAATTACTTCATGCACTTATTTTCTCTTGTCGCTTTCCGTACAAAAGACAAAAGGAAAAGAAAGCATTGAAGAAAGTACAAGAAAAGAAAGCACTGCTGTTGACAAAGGCTCGACTTCCAGGTTATGATCTATCTCTACAATTGAGATATTTTAAATATGTCTCTCAGTATCTGAACACATTACCTTAAAGTCTGATCAGTTAAATAGATGAAATGATTGTCATCTATCTCTACACTAAAATTATGCATTTCTATCAAACCCTTATCGGATCATCTGTTCGCAGGCTGTCTGTCCGTTCTCTTTGTTTCAGCACAATTAGCCAAAAATTTGCTATATCGATTGTAAAACTAGATCGATGGAACTTAATATGTAGTTGAATATCTAGAGCTATAGATCTTTATGCAAGTTTGAATCAAATGCGACATGCCGTTGGGCGTCAGTCAATTTTAATGCAAGGTAATCGCACTGTAGCTGTAAACATGGACAAGATTTAAATGATTTTGTTTAAAAATAATATGCTCAAAATGACGCAGGATCCTTTACACTATTCGAAGATTCAGAATACTAAAAGTGTCATAATTTGTAAGTGTACAAGCCTGGAGAAGGGAAAAGTTGGTTTGCATAAATAAGTTAATTAAAAAGTACAGGAAATCGGATGAAGTTTAGCATTTGACCATTGATGTTTTGAAGTAATTATTTGAAGAACTCTAGGAACTTAGGAAAAAAAATGAATTTTATTCTCTGTTCTGTACAAACCAGCAAATTACAAAGTGCAAGTTACAAAACAGCAAATTACATATTTAAAAATTATCTTTTTAATGCATTGAGTTAATTCATAATTTTATAGATATTCTTCATATTTATTTACCGTTCAAGACGAAGCTCCTTCTTATTTGCTCATTTAAGTGTTAAAGTTCCTTCCAGTAAAAATTATTGATACATTTACATAAGAGAGGATCCTCACACGCGATGCATAGATTTCTGCGCATTAAGTTACCGTGCATTGTTTTGTATCTTGGAATGGGAAGTTTTAAGGGTCTTGCCGTTCTTTAATATAAAATTAATAAAGTAAAATTACTGTAGACTTAATAATGGATAAAAATATTTGATTATTATATTTATTATTAGTCATTGTATTTACATCACCTTAAATCACAACGTAGATTTTTATTGCTTATTTTTTCTGGTCTCAAAAGCTTTTATTTTTGATTAAATTTATCCCAGGCTCTTCTCATTCCCTTACCAAACCAAATTTTCTTAGAACACTATCTTCTCTTTCTGTTGGATGACATCAGTTTTCAATGGAAAATGAACGTGATCTCTCCTTGTTATTTTTTTGAGGATCCTCTCTTAGTCTACTGCCGTTGCATTCTTTAACTTAAAAAAATCTCAATAAAAAAGCCGATAAAATTAGTGTTATCACAAATACTTCTCGTGCTATTTATTCTTTTCGTGTGAAAATGCGTCTTAATTATTGAGGAAGGAAAAAGGTAAATTGTTGTAGTTGAATTTGAACTGAAATATGATATTTTTGACTTCGGAGAATGGAAACATATTTGTCTTGGTGACTAAATGTAGACCAGTCACCCGAAAAATCTCTGTAAATTACTGACTTCGCATTGGAGCAATTATAGACTATTATAGGTTCTCTAGCAGGAGAATCACAAATATGTATTATGCAGCAGCGAATCAGCAATCTAGTGTTAGTACTTTATAATATCGCTTATTATGCTGGCAATGCGAAAACTATTCTCTATCTGAAAAAAACAACAACAACAATAGTCCAATGCTACTCTTCTACGAGAGAGTGTGCTTCAAAATAACTCGCAGAACCCTGCCATTTTATTTCTCAAGGTTAGCCCCATTTTTGGAATCGCTATGGAGCATCTTTGTAATAAGAGATTTCGGACACACATTTGGTGTTTGGGTGAAGAGTGGAAATATTTGGCTATAAGTAATAGCAGCAATTAACCGTTGTAATAGAACAAGGCTATTCACTTGAATTGTATTGCTTGATACGGGACATCGATGTAATTGATGAGATAAATGCAAAGAAGAGTGCCTTATTTGATTTCCGAACTTTGATAACTAATATCATCTATTAGCATTTGGCAGGCAGCTCAGAATGTAAAAAACACATATTTACAAAAGAAAAATATTTATTTGTCAAATATAACAATCGGAATTATGTCTGTCATCTGCATTTGCCAGCAAAATATTTCCATTCAAAACTTTCTGCTGCTGCCATCGAGAATCATAGGTATACTTGAGTGAACACTTGATTGCAACAGTGCTGATAAATATTTATCTGAATAAAGATGTGCGAGTTCCTGTAATTCCTCAAAAATAACTGGCAGTTCGGCGCATATTTGCTGCAAATTTTGGAACGAGGGAATGTTCCATTTTCTAAAAAGAATAAGGTGATTTTAAAAGTCTGACTATCCAAGTTTAACTCAATATGTTTCTCTCGCCGCTCATTCATGGGAGTGCCCATGCATCGGCGTTTGACGGGGGAGGCGCTCAAAAGTCAGGTTCCCAACTTTTCTTCGAAAGACAGAAGAAATCAGTCTAGATGAGTATAAAAATCCACACGTGTTCTGCAATCCTTGCGCTCTCTGTTCTTGAAACAGATTTGAAGCGCGTTAATACAGGAGGAACACTGTAAACGCCGGAATTCTTTCTCAGCTCGTGAAATTGTATTAAAGTAAGAATTCGGGATGTGAAGTCATAAACATTGAATATATCATTGAGATCTCCATTCTTGAAGCAAAGTGGCTGCAAAATTGAGGATAAGAAGTCTTCCAAAGTTTCATATAGTATGCGATCATAATATAATGGGTTGCAGTTAATAACTAAGCCACTCCAAGAAAAGAGAATATCGCAATGCAAGGTCACCGCGCCTTCGGAAAGAAATTCATCCGTCTTCTTGAGGATAGAAGATGTCTCTAAATATTTTGCATTGTTATTGTCGTTATCTGTGGAAAGGTTTTGAAAAGTTCGTGGGTACCTGGATTTGCCTTCGATATCGATAATACTCACTATCCACAATAAAACGGTTTTCCTTGAAATTCGAAATCTATTAATGACTTTTACCTCTGGAAACACAATGATCCAGCCTACAGTGTCTTTAGTAGAAGCAATTCCATCGGGAAACACTTGGACACAGTACTTGACATGGCAAGGGCCACTACTTTGTATAGATTTTACGGGCACCACATCATTAGCATTTGAAAAATCTTTTACTTTAATATCTAAGGAGGTCTCAACACATCTTCGATCTGTTTCAGATCTGTTTAACTCCATTTCCTCAGTAAAGTGAAGCTGGTTTAGATCATATATCCATTTAGAAGGCTTTTGACACCTGGAATTGGATAGAACTGTCACAATGATAGAAAACAAGAAAGAAGACATAAAGCAATATATAGATATGCTTAAAACTTTATACATTAGAATTGTAATGTGACTGCAGCTCTTCTGCGTTTTTTCCATTTATCAGATATCAAAAATTCAAAAGAATTGAACTTTAGCCACTTCTCTTATCTATTTGTGCGGCAATTATTTAAGTTGCTCAAAACATAATTGATTAGAGAATTAAATAGATTGAGATATTTCTAATCGATCCTATACAATAGTCACAATTTGAAGAATTATTCTCATTGTGGTTTCATAAATATCAAAATTCCTACTTAAAAAGGCAAAATTTAACTTGTACCATGTACCCCACGATACCCATAGAAAGTATCAATTCAGTTTGATATTTGAATGTTACAAGAACGGTGTAACACATATAAACGGATGGATTCAAAAAATAAAAATGCAGTTATAAAATTTTGTTATATTTTAAAATTGTTCAAATAATATATAAAATGAAGAAATGTTCTCAAAATGAATACCTTTACCACCAATACACATCTTCTATGAATACTTGCGCATTCTTAAAACTACATTAAGATTGCATGCAGCAAAAGGTATTAGCATATCAAAACATTCTTCATTCCGAAATATGTCGCTTTTGAGAAAGTTCAATATTCTTGCCACGTGCAGAACTGCCAGCAAAGTATTTTATTCCCTTGTTCAGTACTGCACTACTTCTCTGAGATAACGCAAATATACAACGTTTCAAGTTTCTGTTTCTTTATAAACTCGAAGTTCTAATTTTCAGCCATTTAAGCAAATAAACAGTATGCGTGATTAGCAAATTTCTTTCAAATCTTGATAGTTAAATAATGCATTGCTTATCAAATTTTTGCATTTGTATGTATTCATTAAATATGCGTTTTCTAATATTATTCCTATTCTTCATAAACTATTTAAATTTATAAATAAACTTTTATTTGCTATTGGCTGATAATAAAAAAATGTGGGATGTCGAAAATTGATTTCCTAGATTTAAAGTGGTCTAAAGAACGCTGACAGGAACATCGATGAATAGAATTCGTTACAAGAATTAGATCACACACCGAGAAGAAAGTAGATGAGATAAGCAAAAAATCTCTTTCTAAGTTATTCTCCACAATGAATGAAACAATAAATTACTATGGAATTCAAAAAGAATTTATTTCACAATAATATAGCAGAAATGAGAAGATAACCTATTAGAAGGAACCTATAAACCCTAGGAAAATTTTCACACCATATAATTATCTGATCTACCATATTAGCAAGAATTAACAATCTCAAAGAAATCATATAAATGTTTTCTTACATTAAGTCTTTGAAACACATGTCAACCCTATTAGAAACCATAGCGACACTCAACAAAGTAACCTCGGTACGTGTTCGAGTACCCTTGAGTCTTTATTCAAGTGAACGTTTGGATTTGAATAAATAGGTCAGTTTGATATTGTCAATTTGTACTGCAGTCAGATGATCAGGAAGATACTAGATCTCGCACATCCTTCGCAAACTTATGCGCTACATCCATAAGATGACATTCAGCCCCGGCAGATCTAATTTGCAACAGACTCCCCTAACTTCGGGGTTCTTCAGTGCAATCGGATCTCCGACTAGGACCTGCGAGGTCTTGCCATCTGAAAAATCAGCCTTTTCTTATTGATAAGTAAAGATTAAAAAATGCATGTTAAGCGAACTGAACCAGATGACTTAGCGCCTGATGCGTGAGCAATGGAATGTTATGAGATTTGATACCCGGCATTCTGAACTTTGTGTCGAAAGGAGTTAATAACATTGACGAGAACTGAGGTTTAATCTAAGAAGATGGCTGAATAATAATTGCCACTAAAATCGGCTTGCTAATAGAGGATGGAAAATTTAATTACCGAGAGCATATATCATAATAATATGTTCTGTCGGAAAATGTTGAATGTCCAGTACCAATGATTTCTAAATCGCTCTTGGCACGTAAACCGTGTCTAGGTCACGAAGGAATATTAAAAAGCTTAATGAAAATGTTCCCATTACAGTCTTGATTTGTGAGCCCATGTGGCGATTTTCCTGGGCGGAGTGGGTGAAGAATGTGTACTCCTGGAAGGATGACTCAATGCGACTCCTCTTCACAATGCAAACAATTGGAGCTAAGGCAGCCTTCCACCTCTAGTGCCGTAGGCCTTCGGGCCAACTATCAGGAATCTTGTTTTCGGATTCACGGAGCAAAATTAGATCTGGAATGAATGACAACATCGTCTTGAAAGTATTTTAATTTCATTTGGGAAATATTCAGTTTTAATAACATTCTTGGTGTGTGATATGTTGAAAAAAATATGTGATATGTTGAAAAAAAAATCGAGCTGCTTTGAGAGCGCTAGTTTAAAGAAAGTTGATGAAAATTTAGCACAGAAAGATCCAAACGAATGAAAAGAAATCAATGAAATAAACCAAATGAAAGAAATTTTTTTAAAAAAAAATTAGACGAATGAATGAATGATCTGATCAAAGGAAAGTTTTGTTACATGAGAGGAATATATCATTTAAATACATCGTTTTACTGCGATAAAAAAGTCGTAAGAAAGAGCTTAAATTATGTCATGACAACATGTGCTAAGTTCGATATTTCATATCAGTAGAAGCTTCAGGTATGAAGTAATTGTGTGAAAATGCGATCTAAAATCTCATAATAATCCCATGTTTTAACTATTTTCAAGCAATCAAAATATGAAGGGATTCAAATCGAAACAGAAATGGCACAAAACATTTTTGCAGATGAGAAAAAAATTTGCTTAGGAAAATACTGGGGAATGCTTTCTATTGCTTCATAAAATTATATTTCTGGTAAGAAAAATAACTTAATGGAAAATATTGTTTCTCTATTAATTTAATTTTTGACTAAACAATAGGCCAAAGTTATGTTCATGTTAGTTTGATGAAGTAACTTAAATATTTTTAGAGAAGGAAAAAAAATTTCTTCAATACGAATCATGTCTCACCCCAAATGTATCATGTATTCAAATTGTTCATTTCAGACAAAAAACGAATAAAATAAATTTCCCTTGTAAGGAACGTTATATTAGTTGCTTCCGTTGTTCGAATTCAACAAACAAACTGACGAATAAGCTTAATTTATGAACTTGTGTAAGCTGAAACGGTCTAAACCTCAAACAGGAGCTCTAGTAACAAAAAAAAAATATCCAGTTCGGAAAGGAAATTTATGCGGTTTCTACTCCATTCGAATGGATGATCGCGGGTCTTCATTGTGAGAAAGGGGCAAATGCCCATCAGAATTGCTTAATAATGAATTTCTCGAGATATTTGTAGAATTTGAATTTGATAAACGTTCGAGATGACGCAACGAATTCTAATAAGGAGAAGGAAATGATTGACGAGTTGGAAAACTGAGTTCGGGATGAGATTTAATATAATGGTAGTATAACTTTAGTTCATAGAAATATTAAAGTTAAATTGGGTTTTGAAATAAGTAAGAAATGGATGAAACTATAAATTTTTCTTCGAATTACAAATTCATGCACAGTTTTGCTCCAAATAAACTTATACAGAATAATAATAAAAAAATCAAAGAAAAATTAAAAATGAAATCTCGTAAAATATTTTGGAGGTTTTAATAATGACATATCTTCTAATTTTTAAAAAATAATGCATTACATTTCAAATAATTTTTTTAAGATAGTTGGCATATTTATATTTAAATACATATGCATAAAATATTCCTAACCCCAAGTGAATAATTCACAATAGTGTCTAATACTTTTCGCCATTCCCTTAAATCCTAATAATCAGCCAATTCCGAGGAAATAGCTTTCTCACTTTTGCCATAGCTTATGCATTCGTCACTTGCCCCTCTCCTTCCGTAGCCCAAAGGCGTCATTATTAAAGTAATTGTTTCGCAGCTAGGTGGTCAGATCTTGCTTAGAAATATTTTTGCAAAATTATTCAAATTAAACGAACAATTTACGAATACTTGTATTAATATTTTTTCACTCTTTATGTAAAAATTAATGTTTATTCTTTTGGTACTTGAATTATAATTCCTTCTTTAAAAGAAAAATAATTAAAAAATATAGATGCATTTTTTAAAAGAATTTTTAATTATTAAAATTAAATTAAAAATGTACGCATAGTTTTAATTGATATGCTACTCTTTTTTTATGCATAAATATGCGTTTCTTAATACTTGAAATGATAATTTAATTTTCAAAAAGCATAATGGACAACAATATTAAATTTCAAAATATTTTATGGTTTAATTAGTTAAAGGACGAATAAAGTACTCTAAAACTCCCAACAACCTCCTACTTCCCCGGCCTTCGTTCAAATTTGATAATGAAATTTTGGACTAAATGAAATATATAATTATTTAACGCCTGCTTCCTAATATTTTTATCATTATTAATATCAGGAACCTTTGCTTTAATATCGGATATGAACACGGCTTAGTTGAAACAAAATAAATAAATTGTCACCATTAAAATCTGAAAGTTTAAAATTCTCGGTTGTTTTTAGATTATAGCAGAAATTTAAATTATTCTTAATCATTCAAATTATATTTATAATAATTTCTCTTTTAAGAATTAAAAATCTAATTATATAAGAAGAATTTTTTTTGTATAAAAAATGATAATATTTTGTATAAAAATATTAGTTAAAACTATTTTTATATGTTAATTTGATTTCATAAATTTGACAATTCTTGTTCAAAAACCCATCCATATTTACAATGATTTGCCTTTGAAGAATTAAACTAGAATTTATTAGAAGAATAAGTATTTAATTTTACGTAAAAACATTAAAAATATGTAAATTAAAAATATTTGTAATTCGCTAATATAATATAAATAATTTTAATTTTATTTTGGTGACAATATTTTTGACTAAAAAATATTTTCTATTTTTTAAGAATCTAATAAAAATGTATCTTGAAACTGTTTTCATTTTCATTATTAACTTAAGGTAAAAAAATGTTCTTATTGAAAGATAGATAAATAAAGATTATCGATACTTTAAAACTTTTGAAGATTTCGCCTCCCTAACTTTTACTAATAGTCGAATATAATGAAACAACCGTTCGTCAAACGTTAAGCATAACAATTGTTTAGTGCTGCAGCTCCTTTGAGAAGTATTAATTCTACTAAATAGAAATTCTTGCTGAATAAAGTAGAAATTCCATTAAAAGGAAACTTTCTTTTTTTGAAATATAGTACTATGTATTAAAAATGAAAGATGGAGGGGGGGGGTTGCGGTGTTTTAGTGGAAAGATCATTGGGCTGTATGTCTAAAACTCAATTCTATTAAGGATCTATCGTGTACGTAGTCCTATTGCATGTTAAATCTAATGTTGTAGGCCAACGTTCTGTAGGCCAAACGTTCTCAGTTGTCGTCCTCACCATCACACCGAGATTCAAAATTATAAATTTGTTCTAAATCTAGATTTAGTTATGCTTCCTATCTACTTCATTATGTTCACTCTGTCGTTAACAATATTTATGAAGATGGAGTGTTTGCTTGTGTGTTTTTACTTCAAATGTGAATGTTTCTCAGTCATGAGCCATGTTTAATAGACGAAAATGTGTTTAATGTCACAAAATTACTAAAATCAAGAAATTAGCTTAAAATAAATCCTTAACCTGAATTTCAATCATAAATGTGTTATAAAATGAAACTGAATTGATAAATTTATTGAAAGAGGAGCTTTATATTATGTATTACACACGGCTGCCAAATACCTGAATCTGTCACTGTTATATTCACTGGGTTTTTTTTCTCTGATATAATTTTAATGATAAAATACTTCTGCGTATGCTTTGTTTGTGATGTTTCCTCTACTTTACTTGGCACTCTAATCATTAGATAAAACTTCGCCAAATTTGAGAAGGGTGTTTTTTTCCCACTCCTTTTACTCGTATTCAAAATTCGTATTCAATTCAACGAATTCAATTCAACGATTCAACTCGTATTCAATTCTCCTTATAAAAACAACTACTCACCTTATTTGATAATATGTTGAAGCGTTCGGTTAATAAAAAAAATCTTCTGATCAAGCTTCAGTTTGTGTGACCTGAAAAGTAAATAACGATCGTAAAACGATTTTAATCTAATCAGTACTTTCAACAACATGATTTATCTGATAATAATTGCTTTTTTGTAAAGTTAATCCCTATTTGATATCTTCTATGAGATAAAAGAGCGCAAATGCAAACAGAAATCAGATTGAATAATCACATCTCTTCGTAAATATTTGTCTTATTATTTATTATCAGCATCTTATCTTGTGGCTGTGAAATTAGTTTTGTATGTTCCGCTTTTAACAATCCCTGCACATTCAAAAGGATAGTGAAAATTTAAACGAATAAAAAGAGAAAAAAATCAATTTTCCCTTTCAAACTGATGTTCTGCTCTATGGAACTTGGATTTTCTTTTGAGCGTATGATCTCTGATAAAATGAAATCGTTAGGAGCAGACTTATATTAGTCTGAGATCAAACATGATTAAAAAAATGGCTAAAGAAGTAATTAATTCCTTGATTCTCACAATATCAATTTACTGATTCAGTTCTCTCGGCCCTAATATACAGTATCCCGCTAGACCACTGTTACGCTGTACAATTAATGTATCGAAATCAATGTTTTCTGAGCTCTGTAATAACTTATCTAAGCTTTATGTACATGAATTGATTGCTTTGTTCTGTTGTAACTCCTCAAGTAGGATTGATATATGTATTGTTATGAAGGACTCCGTTTTGAAATTCATTATATTCGAAGGATGAAAGAAGAATCACTTATTACTTCCTACATACTACTTTACTTCGCACTTGCAACGAAATATCAAAAGAACATTTTAAACTCTGTGGCTTCACAATTCTATCCCCTTAAATTTCATAAGTGGTTAACAAATTTGAAGTACTCATTTCTCTAAAACTAACAAAGATTTCTGATTCAGATATAGAGAAGAATTCAATATTTTATTCATGTCATGATATGAAATAGACTTAAAGTTTTACAAATGTTAAGAAAATAATCAAAAGTCAAATGTGTCTCGTTAAAATTAGTTTCTTAAGTTTTTGCAATCTTTATTTTTGATGACAGACCCTTCCTACATCTTACTTTTAAGCAAGAAAAGTCCCATATTATTTATGTAGTCGGAAACTGCAAGATGACCTTAGAGTGGGTCGTAAATTCTGCTGTTTATTTTAGCAGAGGAAACTTCGAGCTCTTTGCTGCGAGTGCAGTGATGGACTACAGAACTGACACGCAAAAGTGGTCCAGGGAAAACAAGGAGCAGCGAACACCCAAGAAATGAAAAGAACACAACACTGAATTCGTGGTTCGATTTTCTTTTAGTTGCTTTCCAGCCAACAGCGGATTGATTGAACGCTTTGGTCTTAGAATGTTTCTCCGTATCTCATTCGTCTCCCTTTAGAGAGATTCAGTCACACATAAGCAACAAAAAACAACAATTATTCCGAATGCGCTTTTAAGTATGATTTTAAAAGCAATCTGTCTTTGTTTCCAAAGATGACAGATAAAATGATTCAAAATTGCAAATGATTTTAACTTTTCCAGTCAAAATAGTGAAACTAAAATAATTTGAAAAAATATTTAGTTACATATTATTTATATTAAATGAAAAATATTCTGAAAAAGAATAAATCTCTATTCATAAGAAGTGTTATCTGAACACTAGATATTCGATTAGTGTTTATAAAATTGAAAGCTTTGTGAGTAGAAACAAAAAGGGACAATGTTTGAAAATGAATAGACGGGTGGAAATCCTATTTCGGCATTGAAAATTGTGAAAATACGAAGACAGCTTTTGGCATCAGGCGAATATTATTTTATGGAAAGAAAGTACAGCTTGGAGAGTACATAATGTTACACTTGGAGAACATTTAAGATGAAGGAAATGATATCCTTATTAGCATTCGCGAGTGACTGTTTGCTGGAAGTAAAAAATAAATGATTCATATCCTTGAAGATATTTAATATGCTATTTTTATATGTTTTTGAGAAGACTCTTCGGGCTATGGCAATATTTTTTTGACGATGTAAACATCTCATCAAGGAGCGATTCAATGCTTTATCAAAAGTAAAAGTCCAACGAATGTAAACTTGGTTATTATGAGGACTAAACAGCTGAGTAAATATTTCGAGTCGGTTATTCACGTCAGATATCGTGAAACAATCAATAAATGCTTTGAGAGATCCATTTCCATTATTTTTCTTTGTCACATCCTACATATCTACATTCCCTGTTTTTATTGATTAAACGGGTTTTCTGATCTTGTTTTTCTTGCTAGTAAATCGCGGTATTTTTCACTGGCTTAGCTAAAAACCTGTAAAGGAATGCAAATATCTACATTCAGCAATTAGAAACTTTCTGAACTTTCATTCTTAACGTAAAGAATGTTAATGATTTAAACGTAAGGAAATATCTAGTTACTAAGTTGTTGGCAAAATACTTCGTAACGCCAATATATTTTTAACATTTCAAGCTTAGAATCCCTCATTAAAATATTTCGGAACATTAATTATATGTTGCCAAATTTTTAAACACCTTCAAAATGTCTCTTCCTCGGCACAATGGGAGCCCTGTCAACAGCTTCCGAGTCTGAAATGAAAGTCGGGAGATTTTAACATTTGCGATTATCTTGTTGTATCGTGTATTTTCATTCATGCAACTAAATTGTTGTTCTATTGAAATTCTGTACTCGGATAAATAAGTTATAAAATCTCTTACTAGATGTAGGCGTAGAATTGGCTAGTTATGTTCAGTTTCGGTTCTTGTACTTCCTAATTTCTTATAAGAAATGTTCAAAATCTCTCGATAAAAATATAAAACGCTGACGTACATGGCACAGAAATCGCTATTATTACAGCACTTCAATGCAAATAGACATTTCAGATGACTTTATTTAGCACTATTATAGCTGCACTTAATTCAATACTTCGCTAAATCATTAAGATGAAAAATAATATTAGAAGTACTTTGGGTTAAAATTACCAAAATCTATATTCACTCAGAGGAAAGAAAACGTTAAAAAATCAAGAAAGAGACTTCAAACTACATTTAATCTAGCGATAAAATGTATTTAACCATTGTCAGACAGGTAATCGCTATGACTTACCTATGGAAATGGATGACCTTATTTTCCAAAACTTTATCTCACAAAAATGCGTTTTCTTAAAGCTTAAAAAATTACCTTTTTAATGATATTAATTTCATTTCTGTATAATGCTTTCTTTATTGCTAATAATTATTTAAAAGGTAATTCACAATTTTTAACAACTTTTTTTTATTTAATGTAACAATTTTTAATTCGAATTCACTCATCAAAGTCTTCAATCGCATGCTTTTGCCAATGTTAATTTTTTTAAAAGCCCTTTTTCAGCATTAATTCTAAATTACGATTTTTAATTCCTCTTTCATTTTATAACATACATACCTTTTAATTTGTTTCGACTTATTCAATTAGATTCGGGCTTTTCAAACTTATCAAGTAACCAGGTGAAATTAAAAAAAATATATATAATTAATTAAGCTGGATGAATATCGCCAAAGGCGGCTAATTTGTAAAATTGCCTTTACTTGTACTTCAAATGTAATGTCCTTTATATCATTTATGCATTTTATATCTTTAATGAGATAGAAAATGCAACGAAATGCTGGCTCTTATCTGTGTGAGCCAACTTTTAAATGCAAGTATATATTGCTGACTAACGGGTTTTTCACCTTTAAAATATCTTTTTCTTAACCTGTAAATCCCAAGTTACCCGAGGAAGTAAAAGCCCATAAAGAAAAAGAATGCAGTTACTTCCAAGGCATGATAAAATATATTTTCTTTCTGGCCTTTATTGCCTTTTTCAGCTCGTTTTATTTGAGCAGAAAGAAAAGATGCAATAAACGGAGTGTTAACGACAGAATATTTAAAATGGCACGTTTTGGAGTCCCATCATCGCTTCGTGCCTCCCCTCTTCCATTTCTTCAGTAATCCGAAGCTCTCTTCTTGATAAAGCGTCTAATATGCTTCGTATTTTACATGCCGTATACAACTTGTAATATTATTATTCAGGCAATTGGGTTACAGTACCATTGTTAATTTATATTCAAGCAAGCTTTTATTTACATGTAATCTAGTGTCTTCTTTTTCTTTCACTACATCTGCTGTCAAAAAATTATCTGTGGTTCTCGCACTGTACATAGAAAATGGTTGCATTGTAAATATGACTTGCCGATCCTCCTAACTTGCCCTTAAAGTTTGTAAAATGTCATTTTACAAACTTTGTTAAATGTCATTTTGGGACACCCTGTAACATTTGGGGCTGCATTTGTATCTGGGATTTTCTTTAGTATGTTAAAGACGGTTCATTTTTGATAAATATCTGCCATTTGATTAGTGATGTCTTGTTTGGGACATTTTTAGAGCATTTTATGTGGTAAACTAATGGAAGATAATCATAGTTGGCCAAAAGAGTAGTTTTCCCCAACTTACTAACATAACTTCTGATAATACTAAACGAATGTTTGAAGAATCACAAATAATAATCAAACATTTTACATTTGAAGAATGAAACTTTTTATTAGGTTTTAAGGAATGATAATAATATCATAACGTTACAGTGCCGAAGGATCATTTTCTTGATACTTGTTGCAAAGAAATGGAATTTGAAGTTTTGCGCGAGATATTTTGGGATGGCTCTCCCAATTGTGAATTTTCGTCAGATGAAAATAAATGCACTCGAATATGTACCAATGGACGCCCTACCGCTCGAAGGCGATCCAATGCTGCTCTTAGAAACGCAAAAGAATGCTTTCCAATATTTTAAATTAATCTTCTACTCTGCAGCAGTAATATGTAATAAGTTCGAAAAATCGTAGTTATAATATTGTCCCAAAATAATATGTAATGATTTCATAGGGAAACAAAACTTTTATTACTAAAGTGTTCCCCTTTCACCTATTAAATGTTCATGACATTTCTGCTTTATAAATTTTTAAAATATTCGCAAATTAATCCTAACATTACTGCCCGCCTAATAAATACTACAGTATGATAAATCTGCTCTTATGAATGCGCTTC
>JAPMOR010036729.1:21528-98627 GCA_026543865.1 Argiope aurantia
TCTGCTCTTATGAATGCGCTTCTCAACTGTAACATTTATAAGTACTGATCTCGAAAGTACGGGGCTTTTTTGTGGTAAAGGAATTACAGAGATCGAGAAATGGTGCCAATGGTTAGGAATCTTCTGGACCTTTCGATTTTCTACAATATTTTTTGAATATGGTTTCGTTTTCTAATTGATGCTTACTTGAAGGAAATCGAGTATACATTAAGACCATCCTCCTTCTTTTATCCACCTAGCAATAAAATTTGGTGCAATTCAATGCGTTTGATAACAAAACCACAACCCGCATTTTATTTATCCCAAATGTTGCGCGTTCAAGCAATCACTATCGCATACGTGCAGAAATGTAGGCAAATATAGAAGAATTTGATCCAAAGTCTGCTAGGAATCGAAACATTTTGAAGATAAAACGATGAGGTACATTTCATTCTCATTTGAATTATTCTGACCTTATCTACTCTTTCTATACGAAAGAACAGAAAAGTTTCCTGTAGAAGTTATGAATTTGAATTTTATGTAACAAGTTATAACACCTACAAAGACAAAGGGATATAATCTCATAATCGGGTTTTTTCAAACTAAGGGGTGTATGAAGGATAATTCATATAATTTTCGAGTAACACTTTGACAGTTACAGCATTTTTTATTTGAAAACTTCCTACATGAAAAAAAGGACGTGCAAATAAATACTTGGTAAAAAGTTGTAAAGACTTTAAATAAATACATTTTTCTACGACTACTTTTAAATTCTATTATTCCTTTTGTTGGGTTGATCGAAATTTTTTATTCATCATCGGGACCACAAGGTCACATATTTCTCTAAACTACCGAGAGATTAAACGGAATACATTTATAAACAGCGGCATACTCTAAAACATTTTAGAATGTTTAAGTTCATCCAAATATACCAGTGTTAAATGTCTTTAAAGAGAATGGAAAGGCTTCCTGTCGGCGATTTGCCCAATTTATATAGAATAGGTTATATAGGTTGCTTTGTAACATTTTAAATATTAGAATTGTATGGTTAATCTCTGTTACCTCAATTATGTTTTCTTGTTGAATTCAAACACTTATTATACAGAAACATCGATTCCCCTTGATACAAAATTGCTCTAAAAATGTAATTGCACACATTCAGTTTTCCGCTGGCATTTTAAGTATCTAAAAAAAGTTATATGTCTGCTGTACTTACAAAATAACAGGCATATACTAACATGATTGCTAAGCCCTTCTTAGTCAACACAAAATTGCAGGCCAATTTCTCTTATCCTGTGTTGCGACTTCAAATAGATTTTAAGTATAGTCTTGTGACACCTACACCACAGATGACAATATGGATTTAATGTAATATTCATGATTTGTATTGTGAATTTTAGCGACATTGGTAGGTGGCGCCACAGATATATTCAGAATACTAGTACTCATGTGAATTGTTTGAAAGACAGCCGCAAAAACTTGATGCTTCGATATTTATATTTGTTTATTCTTTCCATACATTTCAGTATTGTATCGTAAAAAAAGCTATAATATTTTGGAAACTTCCAATCCTGATAAGACAAGGCACAACACAATTATGGCACTACCCTCTGATACAATGGAGGTAGTTATTAACTCTTCGATGCGTATTCGTAAGATTCCAACAGTCAATTCATCCCCATCCCAAGACATAATGCATGTTACGGACACCTGATTGTAGAAAAGAATTAATTTAAAAAATTCTAATTAAGAGTTTTTTTACAAACTTTTTAAAAATTGATTCATTTGGAATAAAATCAAATTTCTTTATATTTTGTGTTTTCAATTATTATTGTTGATGACAAAAAAAGATACATTTTTAATTATCTGAATATTTTTAGCATAATGTTTCAGGGGAAGAAATTTAAAGTGACGTATTGGCAAATATATTATTCACAAATATCAGCAAGTATAGAACCAATATGTCTTTACCTATTATTAATATCTTTATTCACAAAATTTATTATAAACTAGCCACCTTTGGATATTCTTTGTTCGCCGAGAATATTGTTAATATTGAATTCTAAATAAGTCTTTAATGAAAAGTTTGATGTTCCTTCAGCAGAATATTTTTAAAATTTAAAATCATATAAAAATTTCAAAATTTCAGCAGCATTATTTCAGAAACCTTTCAATTGCTCTGTTTACTTTGCACATTTTAACGGAGTCAAGCGCAGTTGCAGGAAGAGCGCGTTAGATATTAAAATCGCATGCTTTCTGGCTCATTTTTTTATTCTCATTTAAATTATGTAACTGACACCATTATTAAATTGTTACAGAGCCTGTGTGTTAGATGAATACATCCAATCGCATTGTACTTTGAATTTCAACTTCCCAATGAAAAGATTAAATTATATTTATGTAGTATACCAATTCCAAAACAATTTTTTAGTAGGCGATACTTCAATATGCAATAAAACTTCAAGGATATACAAAAAGTAAAGCCAGGTGTTATGCGTAAAATATTTTTTTGTAAAAATTAATATGGGAAATCTTAATTCGGTTCCTTGCTTAGATGATTAAAAAAAATTAAATTGGTAAAAAAATCCCTTTTGTTTGATCATATTTCTAGAAGATATCAAAGTGAAAGATTTAAAATTTTCATCATTTTAAATAAATAAAATTCTATTTAAAATTCAAAAAATCGCTCTAAGACTTTGCTTTAAGAGCATTAGATTGTTCCATTAGAGTGCTCACTTCCATACATCCTCTTGCTACTTTCTCTTTCATTCTGACACTTAACTCATTTTTTTATTATAAGCAAAGACAAATATAAAAATGAAAATTTAAAATTCCACGCTTTCAAACCATTTCAAATAAGTTCTTACCAGCTGTCGTTTCGTTTTGGCAACTGAGGGCATACTTTCCATTAAGTGCAGATATAATTGAATCTCCTGAGAATATACATATAGGAGTATCGGAGGCAAATATAAATATGAGAACATAAAATCAGAGATAAATGTAGAACCAATTAATATGATATATATATATTATTGAAGTGCAAACAAATACAACGAAATGAGTGTAGCCTATATATTTAGAGAAATTAATATTTTAAGTAATTCATTAAGATCTTCCAATAAGTAAAATACTCTTAAAGAGGTTCCATATTTCCAGAATATGTGTTGCCAGAATAAACTTGTTATCTCTACAACTATTTTCATACTTCTGCTTTTGTTTTCATCGAATTTCACTGGCAGCGCATAATATTAAAAATTATGAATGGAAATACCATCCTGGATCAATTTATTTGCCTAGAACTAATTATTGTTCCAAAGATTAAGTAATAACAGCATGCCGATGACAGGGAAAGATCTTTTTTGTTCTCTTCGGTGATTCAGGAGTTCACACTTGACGAGGAATGAATTATATCTTGATCTCCCGTTTCTTTAGTTTTTGTTGTCAAACTGCTCAGAAAGAAAGGTACCCTGCTTCTGATTAAACTACATTTTCAGCTGACACGATGAAGTTACTGAACATTACTAGAGATAATTTTTAAAGAAAAATGTGTGTTTGTAGAATATTAAATATTCAGTCTTCGCTTTTTAAAACGTAAAACACTTCGATACAGCTAGCAAGATCACTTTTGATTTTTCAGAAAAGATGTACTTAATCAAGCAGTCTTCGAACGTGAAAGAATTTCGAAGACTTTTGGTGTAAATATTTTAACATGCGCGTTGCGAAATGAATAAACCAGTCTATCTTTACCTATAAAATTACTTATAAGCTTAAAAAAAGTTTTTTTTTTAAATTCTGTATTTTTTTCCATTTATAATAAAATAAAATATTTATTTTAATAATGATTAACAGAAGGTTGTATATGTTATTACTTACTGAATTTGATGTTTAGCTGGATTTCTTATATTTCTATCTGAAAAGACTTAAAAATTGGATATTAAGAAATGATAAATGAACTAGTTTATAGTAGTAACATTAAAGTAACAATTAAAAAAAGAACAAATATTATTGCTTATGTTCCTATCAATAAAGCCAGAAAAAAATATAGCGACAGATGAAGCCTGAAAGAACAAAATATTTTAAAGTCCTTCTTTACAATTAAAAAAAAAATGAAGCGAATCACCAGAAAACTTTAGTCTTTATTGATTAATTTGCAGAAGTGCAATTTTTATATAAATTGCTTTTTGAACAAAAAACCGACAATAAAGTGAAAATAAAAGTTAAATATTAAATTATTAATATGAGTAAAGTAGCTGCTAATTTATATATCAGTAACATTGATAAAAAAGTGGCTAAATTTTTACACTCACATTACGTGTATATGTGTGTGTTTGAGGCTGCAGGCATATTTTGGGAGATTACAAATTTGTGATTAGAGGATTACGATTTTGAGGTCCGGTTCTTCAAGAATCTTGCAATTAAATCCATCGAAATCGATCCTCCTGCCAATAATTAATTGTTTCAGGATTCCAGCCCAGTCTCCGGACCCACCTGATCCAGTCTCTAAAACAGCGTCTATGCAACTTTAGAAAGATACGTAGCTATATATATAAAAAAAATATTAAAAAATTACTTTTTAAAGATTACTAAGACTTTACCGAAAAGTCTCTCTCAGAAATAAAATGAAATAAAAAACAAATAGTAAGCATCTATTTTACCATTGGTTTATAGAAATAAGCAACGCATTTCGAAACGACCGCTGCGTTATAGGTAGAGTATTTTCAAGGTGAATGTTTTATCACATTCTTAAATTTTCTTCATTCCGTAATAAAAACGACATTACTTCATTTTTCTCATTAAAAAAATCTTCTCATAACTGTATACAAACATTAATACTTTTCCTTAATGTAAAAACAGAAAGCAAGTTTCTAATTTCAACATTTTTTTAAAATGTCATTACATTATTAATTTCCTTATGAGTGTTCTCTTCTATTCAGTTTAGTTAATAATCCCAGTTGCACGGTTGATTTTTAATTTTCGTCCACTCTGTGAGCAAATACTCTATTTCAAGTCAATGAAGGTGATCTCCCTGATTTCTGAATTTTCTGAACATAGAAATTAAAGACGAGAAGTCAAAAATAGTTTCGTTTATGAAAATCCTAAGAAGTTTTTTCTATGTAATTAATTAAAATTGTCTTTGCTTTAAAATTGCCTTCATTATAAGTTGTTTTGACTAACAAAAGAAAACTTTTAAAGGACTTTGACACTATGCGATAGTTTTATCGACAGCATCGTAAAATAAAAGTCCTCGATCAAAGAAGAAAAGAAAAAGGTTTTAAAGGATTAGAGGGTCATTTATTTCTCGTATTCTTCTACCCTTTATTAATCTTACTTTCTTAATCCTTGCAATACTGTGATATCACCTTCTACTCTGAAGATTTTCTGTCAAGCTATCGATTAAAATAATAATAAAAAAACGAAACTTTAATAAATTGAAATAAAACTTGTTATTAAGTAGATCCAGAAAGTTTGTTAAATCCAAAACTGAATTTCACGTGAACTTGAAATGAGCGAGGGAAAAAGCGTATTGCAGCAGCAAGATTGTGAAAATGGGATGCATTTCTTTTGCCCCAACGCGAAGGATTTTAGCATTTTTATAAACAAGGGATAAAGATCTGGTGGGCGCGGTCAACTGAACACTTTGAAAGAAATGGCAAAGATAAAAAATACAGAAAGTGAAATAGATTAAGATTTAAAAATAAAAAATAAAGATGCAAAGATAAAGATTGAAATACATAAAGCCTGTGTAAGAGGATGGATGCTCTAAGATTAAAATGATTAAAATGAAGAATAAAGTTACTTATTATGACTTATTTTCTCATATAAGAAGTACACAAAAAAGAAATATCGTCTCTTCATTCCAGACGTTCCTGAGCCCCTTTCCTCCCTCCCCCCCAAAAAAAACATTATTGAATCCATGGCTCTGTGATTATGATGACTCACAACAGGCACAACACACTCACAACAGTCATGATACATATTTATTGGGTGATATCCATTAATGAAATGACACACTCGTATTTCCAATTTTATAAAAAAACAAAATGGCCATATTATTTTGCTTTCATAATAATAATCTTAATAATAATAATAATAATAATAATAAAAACAGAGAAGAGAACATTCTGCTAGTTTAAATGATATTCTATCATTTCAATTGGCAGAAATTAAGAATTAAATTCTGATTTAATGTACGATGGAGCAAAAATTATCTATTTTATTTGTAGATTTAGTCTTTTTAATCGCGGATAACCCCAGACAGCTTCCCTAACTCGTCTGACGGCACATGAAAAAATTTGAATTGCCGTACATCATTGATGGGATTACGGTTGAATAACTAAAGTTCATCACCGGTCACAGTATAACCCATCCCAAAGGAGGCCCAGCCTAGCATCGACAAGGGGTAGCACACCCTGCCGAAGTTTTGTACCTACCAAGATGTTAGAACCAACCGCCATTCCAGAAGATTCTCTTCTACATTCAGGTGTACCTCTGCAGGATATAATCGCAGGTAAGCGAATTCTGTGATGTTTTCTTGAAACGCGGATCTTAGAAATGAATAAACAAAATACACGACATTGTACAAAGTGAAGGGAAGTTACAATCTCCCCCGATTGCTTGTTCTCTTTGAATAGTAGTAAATGTATCCATGAATAGCGCAATATTTTAAAAAGAGTGGGTCGAAAACAGTCTGTCATATGATTCTAGGCCATATTATGATATCCTGTAGTGATGAAGTTCAGTGGCATAAGATAGGATGAGCCCATGAAAATCGGACAGTGCACACTTTAGCTAGATTTAAAAAAAAATGGAAATGCTTCATTTAACTTAATTTTTTGAAAAAAGGATAATTATTATGAAGATATAAAAATTATAAATTATAAAAACATTTCTTTTGGCATTTAAGCAATGCAATTGTTTCTCTTTTAAAGAATATTTTAATTATATGAGTTAAGGAATATTTTTACAACTATAGCTTTTTATTTGTCATCCATTTTAATGTGCTTTCAATTTATGAGAGACTTGCTTTAAAGGGGCGATTCATTTTGATCTATTCAATAATTGTTGCATTCAGCATTTCAATAGACGCAATCAACAGCTTATTGTTATTTCAGGTCATAAAATTTTAACTTGTTAAATAGTTCAGATTTCAAGGATTATTATAGTTAGTACACTTCTTGCGATATACAGTAATACATGTTTCGAATATTTAGTGAAGATACCAGGAAGTACTCTGTCTTTTATTACCTACTGGAAGCCATGTTAATATTCTACTATTTATTTTTTTTGTCTTGACTCGGTTTTTCCTTGAATGAAAAAGAGCTCTTGGTAGCGAAACAAGGTTCTCCTTCCGATCACTTGAAATATTGTCTTCCTTTATTATTTATAAAAAAAGTCAACTATAGGTTTTATGGGATGGCAAAACGCATCAAAATGATCTGGAAGTTGGTTATTACAGACATATTCATTCCATGGGGGTAGAAAGAGACAGCAATAGTTTAACGGGTAGCGTTTGAACAAAGTTAACACATGTATTGTTGAAAATGAAAAGATTCATCTCCCTAGCAGTTGCAAATATTACTTCAAACGCTCTATTCATATTTTCATTGCAGGCTCAATCATTTTTATTCTTCATTTCTTAAACACAAAATTAAAAAAAAAGATTATTATAATAATAATTTATGATATCGAGATTTTGATTCATCTTTCCGTTTCAGATATCTTTGAACCCGAAAACCTTTTTATTTATCAATTCATTTGTCTGTAAGTGCGCAATAGCTCAAAAAATGATACGTATCCAAACAATGAAATGTATCAAGTACTCTGCACGCCAAAATTATTCATATAAAATTCTGAACGAAATTTGTTTACATGAAGTTTGTGTATATCTCTGCCTGTGAGCATTTAAACACGATAACTCAAAAATACAGCGAGTTTGAGTAATGAAATTTGTTATATGTTTCTGTAAGCAGAGTTGATTCGATTCTTTCAGTGGCTTTCGATCAGCGTGTTCACGGATATGGGCTCAAGAAAATGTGACTACTCAGATCGACGAAATTTGGCGCGTTCTGTTACAACACAAATTGTAAAACTATCCTATTTGGACCCAATGGTTCGAAAGAAAGACCTTAAAATTGCATATGTTTTTCTCAGTGCGAGGTCCAAACCATGCCACAGCAGATAAGAGCAGAAAAGTGCAGAGGGAAGAATACAGTCTCTTAACGAGCACCTAGCAAGACATAATGTAAAAAAGTGACTTGTCTAACGAGCGATGTTTTTCAAAATGAGTGACAAGGATACATCGTGATGTCACATGATAGAATGGCCTATATCAGTTGTATTGAGAAATTTCTCGAAGAGGGAATTTTTATCAGCAGGGAAGAAAATATGGCTGAATAGCGTTGTCAAATGCAACTTTGATGATTTTGAGTAAATGCCTGTGAAGTCTAAATCGATAATATTAGGTCTGTAACCAATGTTATGGGACAAGAGACGGATAGCAATGATATCGTTGAGCTGATGAAAGAACACAGCCAGAACTACTGAAGAACTTGTGGAGCTGCATTCTGCGTCATAGTAATAAGCTGCCGAGGAGATTTGATCATGAAAGGAAGAACTACTGGACGCAACAGAGTAATAATCGTCCAATGAAATAACAATGCTGCAAACATGGGAAATGACTGCATCCTATTTTGAGAAGCTTAACTCTTATAAGGAAGTAGTTATATTTATTAGAGATTCATTTAATGATAATGCGATGCCTCCCTTTTGCCACAGTTTGAAGCGTAGTCAAAACTAAAGGTTTCTTACCAAAAAAAGCATGCATTATAAATAATAAATTTCATCATTATAAATTTCTTTGAGGATTTTTTTTCGGAATGGAACGCTTTATTCGTGAGATTCAGGAACGAATTATGTTCGTTAAGCGAGCTTGCACTACACTCTCTTCAGCTAAGTTTATACGGGATAAACGATGCTGAACGCTTGGACTACTGGGTTTGACAAAGTCGGTTTTATTTTACTTTATGAATAATTCTGATACTTCCATACTCGTTTATTATAAGCACCATATTTTTCAATTGGATTTACATTAAGCTGTTTTTTTCGCAACATTAATCCTTTCCGTTTAAATACGCAACTCAAAATAATATCATTTGATGCTGTATATCACTGTGCTAACAAAGATAAAATGCAGTAGCAACTTTTGAAAATACATCAAAAAACAGCATGAAGAAAACAGACTCACTTTTCTTCATAATCAGATCGTGGTGAATAAATAGAAATAGAAATGAAATTTTTATCAATAATGAAGTCACAATCTCTTTTTTTTTAAATATTATTTATCTCAGTGCCATTTTGTTGCCTGCTCTCGAAAATTTGAACTTATTTTTACGTATTGTAAAAAGGTTTGGGCTCATTTTTAATGATTTATTGCACCTCATTTCTGCGGGGCTTAAATTACTTTCGGAATATTTTAAACACTTATAAAACTTTTGCTCCAATTAATATAATGTCGGTAATATTTTCATTTTTCAACCCTGCTGGAAGGAAAAGAAATACCTCTCTGTTTTCCGTTGAAAAGCTGCTGCGCGCCATTTCATTTCCACGTTAGTTCCGTAAAAAGTTGCACGTTAGATGTTACAAAAGGCTCGATTGTAGAAATGCTTTTGGGCCAGCTATAATTTATTTCTTTTCTATGATGCTTCGTGAATTTGGAATTTTTCATTTTATTAGTGAGCTTTGTAAATATTCCCTTTACGGAGAAAAGAATTATTTTTCCTGTTGATTAATCAAAATCCGTTGATGTGCCATTTCTCGAAACAGGACGATCCACTGAGGAATTGGAAAATCTAATTCCAGAAACAATCCCCTCAAATAATTTTTTTAAATCAAAATAAAATTTGTCAATTATGAGCAATTTTTTTCAAGTTAAATGAAATTTAGAATAAAATTCTTACACATACATCGTCATCCGATAATTGTATAGTTGTATATGTATATAATTTCCCTTAATGGTTCCTGACAAAATACCACAGTATTGTAACCTTTTTTGACTTCAACCAGACATTTCTCCATAGTAATAAATACCTGCAATCTGTCATATAGACATTACAAATAAATTCAACATATTTCGTTACTCTTTCTAAGCTGTTAAATCCATGAAAATTAACTTGTAGTATTAAATAGATAAAAAAATGGATTGTTTATGAAAAATAAAATATATTTTTTTAATTAATACTATCGATGAATTTTATTTTTAAGGCTTTATTAAAAATAATCATTGGAGGGAGCAAGGTATGACTAGCTAAGCAACTCCTCATTTGTATTCATATTGCAGTTGACAACCTTGTTGCATATTGCAGTTTTGAGTAACTGCATTCGACGTACAGACGAATGCAGTTCGTACAGAATGCTGAAAATATATATAATATAAAAATATGTTTATGATAAACTCTTGTTTTATTTCATCTTTCGAAGTGATAATCACCCGCTTTCGAATGATCGAGCTATATAGGTAAAAACTGACGAACAGATAAGCATTCCGGTGATCCAAAATTTTACAGAAATCTGCAAACTTACCAAATTTACTAATGATATTTGTAATCAGCTGAGTTCGTTTCAATATCCTTTGAGAAAATTGCCTAAATCGGCAACATTTATCTGGTGGTTTGGGATGATTTCTCTTTCGCGATTTTGTTTTTTGAATCGTTCAAGCATTCGAAACATTACGGTAATTTACTTACAAAATAAGTTTGATCCTACATTCTCTTGTAGTTATAAAATTTGAGATACACCTTATTAAAATTCATACCATTATCATTCAAATATGTCTATGCACTAGTTTTCGTCAGGACTTAGTGTTTGTGTGTCACAAGAACTCCTTTTGTCATTCCCTAAGAATCTCGACTCTTTTCTAGACACCCAATGACACTCTTTTTCCACCAAATTTAAAGCCTCCCGTGACTTGTGTGCTACAGTTACTCGAGTAGCAGCTCTTCTACTGCAAACTTGTATTACACTGTAAAAGAGCTTGGGGACCCAGTTTGCTTATCGGCTCAAGAGACCGTAGGGACGGAGCGGAAATTAAATATGCTTCTCTCTGCCTCTTTGGAAGAGGTGGCAATTCTCGAAGACATGTTGCCGAGAATTCAAATTTGCACGCAACTTAATTTGCTTTGATTGCCTTGAGGAGGGATGGGTATTCAGCTTCGTGAACGGGATTGGATGGGTATGATATTCTTCCTCAGTCAGGGGAAATTGAGGTAAAGAAAAGAGAATTGTTGATGCATAGTTTGTGTCTTATCATGAGGCGGTAGACGGAAGTATGGTGGAATTATTTTTAGAAATCGCGAGAACATTATTGTTTAAAATTTTTCAAACAATGATTTTTTTTTATAATGAATGAAAGCAATTATTGAAAATTCATTCTTTTTTCGATGAAGATAAGAAAAAGGGGAAGGGATAATTGGTCATCTTAAGTCAAAATGTGAAATATTCGCTAGAAAATTTCTTACCAGCTATTCAAATGCAATACTCGTGGGGAATGTAAAAAAAAAAGAAACATGCTTTTATGTATTAATAATTAAATCTGGTATAAAATAATTCTTGTATATTTTTTGCCACAAAATGGTTACTTTTAATATTTCATTTTTCAAATGTCTGTACAAAAACTATATTGGTTAAAAGAAGACCAAATTTCGTTGCAATGCATTTCAGAACATGAAAGTAAAAACAAAACTGAAACTGAAATTAAAATATAAGCTTAAAAGAAACATTTGCTAAAAATTAACATTTTTCTTATCTTGTAGGTCTCAACTTTGTGATACCTCTTATGAATGAATTCAAAATGAATTAACATCTTATTATTTTTTTGTTTCATTTTTGATTAAACTGCAAAAGTCCCCTTTCTTCCAATATCAATGATTTTGGAATCCAAAGCAACTTTCTAATCTGTAAATGGAGGTGGTTGCTTCTCTTATAAAGAACGATGGGAGGAAAGAATTTTGTACTTCAGAAATCAAATTAAAATAGAATTACTTTTCCAAGAAGAATTCTGCTTGTTTAATATTGAACAGACCTCTTTTAAACTCTCAAATTTTCGCACAAACATTTTTATGATACGGAAAAAAGATAAAAGAAAATAGAAGAGATAACGGGGAATCGTATCCCAATTTAATTTAATTTAATGTATAATTTTTAAAGTGTTTTTTTTTCTGTTCTTGCTTCTGGATTCGAGAACCTAAAAAAGAAGGGCGCCTAATGAAATTATTTGTTCTCCCTTTCTTGGAGTCAGGTCATATATATATGAATAAAGCTTTTTCTTTTTATGTGATACAGTTGCTGAGGGGAAATTATTTGAAAATAAAATTTGTTTTTGTAGAAAAAAAAAGAAATAATTTTCATATGTAAATTAATTAATAATTGAAGTTGAATTATTCATTGTTATTTTTATTATGGTTGCATAACAAGATTTTTACTGATAGGTTTCAGGAAAAATATTGAAACTTTAACTCTATCCCTTTTTAGTTATGAAAGAGTGAATCTGAAAGCAGATTTGCAAATTTTAGCTTCCTTTTTCAGGAAAAATACCCCAAATTATTATAAATGTGTTGATATAAAAGAAAAAGGAAGAAAACAATCAACATAATACAATCAACAAAAAGCCTAAATATCTGACCTATTAACTCGTAAGTATATAGGTTAATTTTAAAATTGGATAAATCAAACATTTTTATATTTAATCAAATTTCTAAAATTTTAAGAATATTTTCTTGAAGAAGTTGTGAGGGCATATATTATGCATAAAGAAGAATTACTTACATTTTACCTCAACTATTTCGTCTGCCAGAAAGATAATTTAGATGTGGGAAAGGAGACAGAAAGGAATTAATATTGCTACAACATTTGTGCCAACATCCAGAGGAAAAATTCTTCTGACACAATATCTGTCTAGCGCATAAAAGGAAAGCTTATTTATCCGATTGATTTTATTATAATAATTAGGGATACGTTTGCCGAGATACTTCGTAGACTGGTTTAAATGCATTTACTTCTGTGAAGGTGCCTGAAACAAAATCTTGACATAACATCATTTGAGTGTTGACTTATTAGGTGAAAGATCCACCATTTAACATGTGAATCTTTAGACTCAAAGATGGGATATTTAACTCAATAGCATAAAATTCCTCACAATAATTTTTACACCATCACATTATTGCGCGGCGTTCAGAGTATCGAACAACATCGTGGGGACTCATAACTTCTGCTAACAGGGATAGTTCGTAATTTTTTAATGTTTTACGTAACAGATGAAAAGATTTATTTTTACAAAAGATTTTCATCAATTAAATAGCTAACCATAGAATTTCAATATTGTATTTCAAAGTGAAAATTCAAAATATACTTTCATTTTATAAATATAATACACACACACACACACACACACACACACACACACACACACACACACACACACACACACACACACACCCACACACACACACACACACACACACACACACACACACACACACATATTAACATTGTATATATATACAATGTTATCATCAATTATAATTATTTATTTTTAGTGTAAAAATAACTTTGTTTAGTAAAGTTTAAACATTTCTCAACAAGTTTTACACAAATTCTCTACTTCCTAGTGCGACAAATCACTTTAAAGCCAAAAATAAAGAAGAAAAATTCTCATTGATTTTGATACTTCCAGCAACACCTCCCAATCTAGTCCTTTTTGGAAGGAAAAAAAAGTAAGAATTTTGCTGATTTGTCACAATTCGCGACTTCCTTTGCACAACGGAAATGGAAATATCCTCTCCTCCTTTTTCTGAGAGTTTTTTTTTTCATCCTGTCACCCGTCGGTGCTACTTTTTATTTCTCTACAGAAAAAGAAAGGAGAGGAAATCGGTGGAGGCAGGAGATCAGCAAAATGTGAAATGGTCTCACTTTCAGTTCAGCCAGTTCGAGAGAAAATTGGATTTGTCACAAGAAGGAAGAGGAGCAAATTGATCAAATGTATCCACATAAACAAATGAAATGGTTTTTTAAAGCATACAATAGTTGAAATTGCTTATTTGATTGAGATACTAAAAGCAGCTTTTCTCCTATCTCTGACAAATTCGAATTTTATATTTAACATTACATCAAAATATCACAGTAATATTTGAATTATTTGAGCATAGTGATTGTAAAATACATTATTGATTTGTAACGCCCGAATTTGTAGGTTTATGGGTAGTTAAGAAATGGTATGACAAACAACATCCATAAATATGATAAGAAATTTATGAAGGACTAACTTTAATAAACATTTTATTAAAAGTGAAGGATCTAAAAGTCCGTAGATATATCATAAAAAATTAAAAATGGTAAATTGAAAAGTGATCAGATTGCAAACCATTTGCGATGTAAGTGTTATTTGCATGCGTTCTCCTTTCCCCTTCAAAGAGGTTGCAATAATATTTCTTCCAATTTTCCTTATTATATTCTCAATGAAACACCACGTATAAATTTCCAAAGCAATATTTCTATTTAACTTCAATTATCAGAAATCCTTTGCACTAAATTTTTAGGGCCCTAATAAGAAATCAGCAAGAGTGGTCGCATATTCTGCAATAAAGGTTTTATCCCAGAAAACACTCTGAATTAGCGTGCAATGAATAAGAAATATTAACTTTTAGCAAGATTTTAACATTTTTACTGAATCTATTGTGTGATCCTCGGCAAAGTATTTTTTTGCATTTAATTCCTGGCATATGGTTAATAGAATTCGAAAACTGAATTTCTATTTTTCCCAATCAATTGAAAAAAAAATTTGACACCGAACTACAACTTCAGTCACAAAATCACATAGCAAGTTTGATATATTAGGAAATTTCGAGTTACGCTTTTACATGCTTTCGGAAGTACAGACCGACAGACGGTGAACCTCTTGTTGGATTTAACAAAAAATTTAATAGATATCTGTACTGAAGATGATAAATAAGTTATATAAGATATGTTTAACTTATTTAATGCAATTATTTTAGCATAATTATAACGATAACGTAAAATATATTTCAAAATTATTTACGTAAGAGCTGTTTATTCCATTGAGTGGTATAATATGTCATTTTTATAATTTTCATTCATTTGACAAAAAAATGTTGTGTAATGTGGTTAACATGTTTGTTTTATCAGCCTTTAGATGATGTCACTCGCATATGAGCTATGCTCAAGTATTTTCTTATCCCGTATCTGCGAGAAACATGCTTAAAGAAAGTTTTCCCTGCTCGTCACAATATCAGACATCCATATAAAGTACATCGTAGACGTGTTCAGCACGATGCACCATGGCTGTGGAGACGAAAAGGCTCTTCGCACACGTGTGCGGCACATCCCTCTGAGAAATGGTTCGCACATTTGCAGGACGAGGCACGCAATATGTTAAGACACATATAAGTGCATTGAATATAAAAACAAAGATTTAAAAGAACTTCAATGAGCGTCTTGAATATCCTTCATTTCTCCTTCCTTAAAAATTATATTTTTTTAAAACTGTCTATAAAAGAAAAAATACTCCTAGAAATTCTGAATACTTTTTTTTCAAATTAAATATAATTTTAGAAATTCTATTTCTTGCCCTGTGAATGAAAATATTTAACAGTTATCTAGAAAATGAATCTCATAAAAATTTCATATGCAGTTGGATGGAAATTTTTTATCGATTTTTGCGAATAATAACGTAAAATCTGAATTATGTAACGTAAGCGAATGGGCAAGTGAGGAAATAGCGCTTCATTTATCACGCAGATGCTTTAAACATTGAAGTAAAGGTATTATGATTTAGAACTGTTCTCTACTTAAATGAACGAGATGTCTAAGTATTTATCCTTTCTAGTTGTTTTTAAAACTGTTTTCTTGTATATTCACATTGTTCATATTGATCACGAATTTTACGTAAGCCTTAAACATAGCAAATATCACAGAAACTTCATGACATCAAGAAGTGACATATAAAAGGGAAAGAAACATAAACAAGGAGCTATCGCAAGGAAATATCAAAGAGAATATGTACCCTTTCTTTATCATCCATAAGCGAAGTCCTTTATGCAAAGTCGAGTCTCCTACTGTCGGAGCTGAAGGGGGTCTGAATATTTGTCATCTGTTCTGGAACAAAACCCCTCAGGGTTTCTGATTGTCAGTTTTCATACGATAGAAGAAATTGAATAGGAGCTGTAATGGAACTATGAAATGCCTGGCAAATAAGTGAGTTGAAAACTGTAGAAATGCATAAGTACGAACTACTTTAATAATAATATTGGGTTGGTGCATAATTATCAGGCGTTTCTTTGACTTGCTATATTTTAATAAAAATTTACAATATTTTATAAATTTATGAGTGGAAATATTTTTCTATTTTCAGGTTATAAAAATGCGTGTCTAAAAATCCTACTCATATTCATCATATTATGCTGTACCACTTTGAGAATGGATGAAAAGCAGTGCGGTCATTTCGAGATCTTAACGAACTTTGTGGCAGCGAAAGTCGATGCAGGATTGGTTGGCCCGTTTCAAATCTGGTGACACTAGCTCGGAAGATAAGCCAGGAAGAGGCCGACCATCGAATTTCGACGACTAGGCACTTTTGGCGCTATGGAAGGGGACGAAAGCCTGACAACTCGAATGCTGGCAGACAACTTCAATGTGCATCATCAACCATCGTTCGTCGTCTCAAAGAAATTGGAAAGTCATGGAAATTGACTTGATGAGTCCCCCACGAACTCGACAACAATAAAGCCTAACGTATCTTAATTGCGAACGAAATAAGAGGGATCTATTTCTGAAGGATCTTGTCACTAGAAATGAATCATTACTTCTCTTCAAAACCTCAAAAGAAAGAAGGTGTGCATTTCACATGGAGTTTCACCAAAAGGAATAACGAAGGACGTGCACAGTAAAAAAGCAATGTGGTATTGTGACTTATAACATTTTACAAGCCCTCTGACTGCAGCGATTTAAGCCAAATGAGCATCTCTTCTTTTTTCAGTAGCGCCAACTAGGACCAAGAGAACGACTTAAATACTCACAAGTCTCAACCCTTTTCAAGGGGCGGACTTCATTCATGCATTTCATTCACCGATCGAATTTAGACATGAATTGAAGAACGATCACCTCTGAACCGTACCTCCAGTGGTATTACTCCCAACATGGAGGAATGTGTGACCAAGATAAACTTACACGTGCGCCATCCACCACACACACGAAGTGTTTTCGTCTGGTGGGATTCGAACTCGCAACCCAAGGAATGCGAATCCAACGCCCTACCAACCAGGCTATTCTGGCTTTTCAACGTGGTGTGTTTGGTGGGACAGAAGCGGAATCATCCATTGGGAAATCATCTTGAACGAGATTTGTTGTTCGTGGAACGGCGAAGATGAGCGTCAACAGTGGCAGATTTCAGACAAAAACGATAAGCAGCAATTCAGCATCAACAGAAATATCTATCTCGCTCAACTCGACCGCCTTCACGCTGCAAAAACCGCACAAAAGTTACCTGTCATTTTCCACCACGACAATGCGCGTTCACATGTTGAGTGTCGTGTTGTCGAATGCATCTGAGAACTGCTTCCACATCCGTCATATTCTCTCACAGAAGCACCTACCGACTACCACGTCAATCGGTCGCAAGGAAACTAGCAGGCAAACAAAGCTTATGACGATTTCGATAGCAGTGGCGGATGTCAAAGCATGGATTGCCTCCAAGAACCATGAATTCTTTGCCGTGGAATTGGCTGTTTTCCAAGCAAATGGGAAGCAGGTATTGAATTAGATGGTAACTACGCTCCGTATTAATTATTTAAAAATGTTAATTCTGGATTTTTATGTTTCCATTTTGATAATAAATATTGTTCAAGAACGCCTGATAATATTGTTTAAAAACGCCTGATAATTGTACACCAATCCAATAAAAGATATATGATGATTTACAAGTTTCTATCCAAGTCAGTGTATCTCGAATTTTTAGGAAATTGGACGCAATGTAGAATTCTAACTATCTGCAGTTTGAATTGAACTAGGAAGCATTTATCAATTATTTGTGTTATTTTCAATAGAGATATGGTTTAATTTCTGTTATTTTTAAGTTAAATTAAAGCATTTTTTTTTTACTCCGCCTAATTTATTTCTTGAGAGGGTAGTTAATCTAAAAGCGGGAAACCGAGTAGAATTTCGAACTTGATCAGAATTTACAAACAGTTTCAAAATGTAAAGTTATTAACAATACATTGGTGAATTGAAAAGATGAAATTATCACAATTTTTTTACATCGCCAATGACACAAATACAAAGAAATAGATATATTCTCCGAATATTTCATTATATTTGAGCATCAGCCATAAGTGAAAGATGAAATGAATTTCCAAATCTTTCTTGATGGAACTTAAAAAATTCATTAATATGTATAGGATGATTATTTTAGGATTAAAATATCTATGATTGTCTGAAATAACATAATTTGTTTTCTAACCACCTTAATTAATCTTAAGTAATTGCTTTTTATGAACAACTACAAAGATATTAAAATTCAGCTTAAAAATAAATTTATTTTATACTGGGTTATTATAAATAAATAAAAAAAAAATAATTTATTCCTATTTAAATTTTAAAAAACTGTAAGAATTTAATAAGTGAACAGAACCCATTTTTATTCAATATAATGATGACGAAAGAAAAGGCAGTTGTCAACTGCTCTGTCCCCAAATCCATCTTTATTATCTCATCACTTGGAAACAAGCCGTAGATCCGTCTCACAAAAGTAGAAAATCTCACAAAGTTTTGCACTTCATCATTGTTTCCGACAAAATTTTCTTGCAAGCTGGTAGGAGAATTCAAAGGAAAGGAGAACGAGGCACGACGTGTTCACAATGCATTATCTATTCTTTTTGATAGGATTCTTTCAGCTCCTTGATCCAGTCCATCCTCGCTAATGGTTCCCGTAATGATGCTCCTGATGAAATCCTTGGTGGTGTGTGGGAGGTATGGGTTCGTTTCTAGAAAAGACCGATACAAAGGATAATCAGTAAAAGAGTAGTTCCTGCTTTTATTTCACGAACATCGATTGAAAATTCCCCCGCCTTCCAGCTCGATTAGAGTCAGAGGCACCGATCTATTCAGGTAGGCCTTGAGTGGAGTGGACAGGTGTCTGTTGGATTCTGATTGGCTACTGTTGTTGAAGGGCATTTGAAGTCTTGCCGGAGAGGGACGAATCTTTATTTACGAAATCTTTAGTTTACATTTTGACACATTTGCGAGCTAAAAAATATGATAAAAATATTCTGAAAATATAAAATGTACTCAAATAAACAATGTAGTAACTCAGAAACATTGCAAACAGAATTAATATTTCATTAAATATTTATATGAAAATCTTGCTGGTATGCCTTTCAAAATTAATTTGATCGTTATTTCTTATCCAAAATAAAGAAACAAAGTCAATACTTAGCGGAAATCGTGATTTGATCATTTTTAGCATTCTTCCATGGAAAAATTCACGGAAGAATCCTAAAAAATATCAAAAATTTATTATATTGTGGTTCTTTATGAGTTCTTAAATTATCATTGGAAGCAAATTAAAACTTGATTTTATTGACATGAAAATTTCAAAATGCTTTTATGTCTATGTTGCTGTCAATGTGATTAATCGATTACTTCTATAGTAATCACGGTTAATATTAAAAATAACTTAGTAATCATATCGACGGTAGCATATAAATACAATTTTTGGCAAATATATTTTTCTCTGTTTACAGTTTCTTTTTCTTAAACATAAAAAAAATGTTATATATATTTAAAATAGTTCATGACTTTTGTAGGTTGCCAGCCCCCCAAAAATATAAAATCATTCTAAGTAAGGTTTATTTCATATGAAATATTGCTGAAAGAATACGAAAAAGAAATAAAAACAAAAGAATCATTGCTTGAAAATGGCGCTCTCGAGATCCTTTCTGATCCATCGTAACCCTTTGAAAAATTTCAGTTCCAGCAGTTGAGAGAAAACGGGATGGAGTATTTGCTTTTGATCTAGAAACAGATCTTCTCCTGGCAAAAGTCGAAATCTGAAGTTGAACTGTAATATTTCCCATAAAACCAGGCTTGTGGTTCGGGATCAGCATTTTCGGAGACCATTTTTGCGACAGCGGATTATTAAAGTCCTTTTTATGGATGATATTATTCCAAGATTGCGAGTCCTTGCTTTTACGTTGGAAATTTGCTGAATGTCAGTCATAGTGAGGACGAAGATATGTAGTAAGGACTTGGAATTTCTAAGGTTTTTTTTATGATGATAGAATTATAAAGGAGTAATAGAATAATAAAGGAAAAGATAAAACAGCAAATGTTGAGTGAACTTCAGCAATTTGAGCTTATGACAAAGTTTGTAACCTCTCATCGAGTTATTCTAACTAATAATTCAGTAAAAATTGAAAGCAGAAAGTATGAATCCAAAATCTAATTAAATACAAAATTGTCTTCGCACTTCTATTCTGTTCATGCTTCAGAATTCAATTGAACGGAAAATACACTCGTTGAGTATAATGATGCAGCATTCACTATTTCTATTGTATCCAAAATTAAACAAGTTGAAAATTTAAAATTTGTTTATTCAGTAAAATGAAAAAAGGATTAACATAACCCATGATGTTAATCTTTTTAGCTCATCACAGAAGGTTAGAGAAGTTTTAGAAAGATATATCTATAATTATTATAGTCTAACTAATTGACGGTAATATTATAGTCCAACTAAATAAAAAACATTTCTCCCTATAAACCATTTTGTTTATCCAAAGGAATTGTTTATCTTTGATAATGGCTCCCGTATCGGTATTCTTGATGAAGCTCTTAAATGTGTATGGTGGATAAGAATTTCGCGATATAAATTTTTACAGAGACGACAAGAAAAAAAAGGGACGAAGCAGTGTTCGTAATTCATTAGTCAAGCGTTTCTCAACCTTTCAGTATTCGTGGCCCAGTTTTCAATCATAATTTTCATTTCACCCCTCCCGCTTACAATAAAAAGTATATAACAATAATGTATATTGAGTATTTTGTATTCTGTTTTTAAATTGTTTTTAATTAACTGCCAAAAAAAGAGTAAAAGCGAGCCAACATTGGTGAGAAACCACATCTGGCATTTTGCAAAGCGGGCAGTGAATAGCGGGAAGCGAATGAAAGCGGGGAAAATTTAAATATTATATTTAAAATGAAAGACAAACAGAGAGATAACGCTAAAAGAACATGAAAGAAGAAAAATTCGTTCATGAAAGTTAACCTAGACGGGGTGAGCTAAATTTAGAAACTGGGAATACATTTTTTCGAATAATAAAAGAAATGAAACAGAAGCATAACTAAACCAAAGAGAAACAAAATAAGTAATGTTTGTGGAAGATAATGCACACGACCAATGCTGTCTCGAGCATGCGCAGATGTTTTCTCATGGGAAGATGGAAAATGTTTGATAATGCAAGTTTCAATTCCAGCCAGTCTCATTCGAGTCGATCCTTCTATCGCTGTCGAATATATCGTGAATGTGTATGTTATATATGTTTTCGTGTTAATTGCAATTCACCATATTAAATATTTACAGCAGCAGATTTAAGCAGACTCATGAATAAATTTTTAAGTGGAAGTAAGCGAGCATTGGACGACAGTCAAGCATCAACAAGTACACAGACGAGTGTGGTTCCGGAAATAAAATCAAGAAAATATTTTCAAGAATGCTTAAATTTTGGGTTTACCAGTACTGAAGTAGATGAAGAATAAAGGCCCCTGTGCATCATTTACACAAAAAAGTTGGCCGCAAGCAGCATGAAACCTAATAAACTTAAAAGACATTTGAAACGCTTCATAGTGAATACGTCAACAAACCCAGAGAATTCTTCGAATTAAAATTAAAATCATATAAAAAGCAAAAAGCATTTTTTAAAGAAATTTTGTCTGTGAATAAAAAAGCTTTAATTACATCTTACAAAGTTTCATATAAAATAGCCAGATATAAAAAACCTCACACCGTTGGTGAAGAGCTTATTTTGCCAGCAGCAACTGAGACTGCAGAAACTATGTTTGGAGATACTTTTTCAAAACAACTGCAGTCCGTACCTATTCCAAATGAAACTATTGCTCGTCGATTTGGTGACATAGCCAAAGATGTACAGTGTCAGCTTTTCTCGAAGTTGAGTGACAAATTGTTTTCAATAGAGCTTGATGAAGCAACAGATAGTAATAAAGATGCTCATTTAATTGCATATGTCCGATTTTGTGATAGTATCTCACTAGTAGAACTACTTTTCTGCAAACCAATAGAACTCAATGCAACGGCCTTCGCATTATTT
The DNA here is from genome assembly GCA_026543865.1 of Argiope aurantia. Classification (NCBI taxonomy): domain Eukaryota; kingdom Metazoa; phylum Arthropoda; class Arachnida; order Araneae; family Araneidae; genus Argiope; species Argiope aurantia. Next base: position 43,890 of record JAPMOR010036729.1, read on the forward strand.
GCTATTTTAAATTATTTTATGAACTAGGAAAACATAGAATGGAAAAATTGCGTCGGAATATGCACCGATGGTGCTCGTTCAATATCCAGAAGATTCCAAGGTATGCAAGCACTTATAAAACAAAAATTGCTTCAGTGCGTCTGGGCACATTGCATGATCCACAGAGCCACTTTGGCTTCGAAAGAAATGAATCCTGGTCTGAATATTGTGTTAACTACGGTTGTAACCGTAGTAAATTATATAAAAATGAGACCCCCTAAAATGGAGAATCTTTTCCGCACTTTGTAAAAACATGGGTTCAGTAGATTCAGCTTTACTATTTTATTACGAGGCAAGATGATTATCACGTGGGAAATTTTTGCAAGTGTTTATGAATTAAGAGAAGAAATCACCATTTTCCTAGAAGAAAAAACAAACAAAAAACAGACCGGAGGCCGAGAATTTTCGCGATGGTTTATTTGTGATGAGCTACTTGGTCGACATATTCGAGAAATTAAATAACTTGAATCTTGAACTCCAAGGAGCAAATACACATATGTTGGATACAAGTGATAAACTTAATGCTTTTTGTGGAAAATTGGAATTGTGGATCAGAAATTTAAAGCAAAGAAATCTAACCATGTTTGAAAATGTGGACGATTGTACTGAAACTTACAAGGCTGAAGAAGAACATATAAAAGTTGTTTCTTTAACCACTGAAAATCATTTAGCCATGCTTGCAAAGAATTTTAAAAAGTATTTTCTTGCTGACGACAAACTGATAGCAAGTTACGAATGAGTTAGGGATCCATTTCATAAGACTCCCGAAGGACTCTCAATTGATGAGGAAGAAAAATTCATAGACTTCATGACAAGTGGAGAAACTAGAAGACAATTTATTAATAAATCCTTATTTGAATTTTGGGCAGGAGTAGAGGATAATTGCACTAAAAAACAAGGGCATTTCGCATTCTATTACCATTTTCACCATCCTACCTTTGTGAAACTGGATTTTCTGCTGTGGCTACTTTGAAGAAAAAATATAGATCTCGGCAGAACTGAGAGTGGCTATTTCTAATATTAAGCCTTTCTTAGAAAAACTTTGCTCTGCAAGACAGGCCCCAGAAAGTCACTTAATAATTATTAAATTTGTTTTAATTTAGTATGTTTTGATTAAGTAAGTTTTGATTTAGTAAGTTGTTTTACTTTAATAAGTTATTAAATATTTCGAAAATGTATTTTGTTTTCTATGTGTATGTGTGTTTCCTTTCAGTCAGTTAATCAATTTTTTTAAATAATATTTTCTCTTGCATATTCTTGCCTCCCCCCTCTAGTGTGCTCGCGACCTCCTAGGGGCGCGCGCCCCACAGGTTGAGAATCGCTGCATTAGTCATTCTTTCTGTGTCAGTGCGTTGGTCCATTCTGCCATCGATAATGGCTCCAGTAATGGTATCCTTAATGAAGCTGTCAAACGCGTCTAGAGGATAAGAATTTTGCGAGAAAACTTTTGACTGAGACTACAAGATAAAAAGGAACGAAGCAGTGTTCATAATTCATTAGTCATTCTTTCTGTGTCAGTGCGTTGGTCCATGCTGTCATCGATAATGGCTCCAGTAACGGTATTCCTTATGAAGCTCTCAAACGTATCCTCAAAAAGAGGATAAGAATATTTGCGATATAAATTCAAACTGATACGACAAGAAAGAAAAAAGGAACGAAGCAGTGTTCATAATTCATTAGTCATTCTTTCTGTGTCAGTGCGTTGGTCCATGCTGTCCTCGATAATGGCTCCAGTAACGGTATTCCTTATGAAGCTCTCAAATGTATCCTCAAAAAGAGGATAAGAATATTTGCGATATAAATTCAAACTGATACGACAAGAAAAAAAAAGGAATGAAGCAGTGTTCGTAATTCATTAGTCATTCTTTTCGGTCCGACGCTTTTATCCCATCGGTGCTCGATAATGGCTCCTGTAAGGTATTATTGATGAAACGTCTCAACATTTTTGGAGGATGAGAACCTGCCAGAACTTTTGAGACTGGAGACAAATAGAATAATCGGTAAAAGGTTAATATCTTTCTTCTATTTTTCCCTCATCGAGCTTCACTTTGATTGGAAATCGGTTAAGAGTCGTGTATGTTTATTAATGCAGGTAGGCATTGTCTTGGATGATTAGTAGCTGCGTTTTGAAAAGTGCAAAAATTTGCTCCTATTGTTGCGTGCCTTACAAAATCTATTTCTAGTCTTCGCTGATTGGAATCCGTTGATACTTTCGGGCTTGGAAGATAGAGCTATAAGATGAAATCTAGTTCCAGTTTCAAGAGAAACCTTTTTTTTTAAATCTTTAGTGCTGTAATTTTGTTCTAACCTTTTATCTAAATCTTTTTTATTTATCTTTAAATCTGTAATGCTAAATACATAATAGATTTTAAAAAGGTGTCGTTATAAAGATAAACTTGTAAATGGTAAACTGTGTAGATGATTCAAAATGCAAATGATACCGTGCAAAATAATACAAAAGAACTACCATGCAAAATGCTCAATATATTCGAACTTGAAAAGGTAGAAATGTCCGAATGGGTTTATCGGTATTATTCAAATGACCACATGATCTGCAGTATATGGAAATACAAGTCAAAAGCCAATAAAAATAAAACAAAAATAATAAAATTAAAATATGAATTTTACTTTTTTGTTATATTTCTCAGTATCTATAATCGCTCACTGCCGTCTGTCATGTCGGATGTCATTAGATGCAACTGGATTTATGCCACTACATGGAAATAAAACGTTTTATTATATATTTACATCTAAAGTTTACTGCAGATAAAGTGTACTACATATGAATTTTTAATTTGTTAAGTGTTTTGTAATTTCCACGAGATGTCCTCTACAACTTCGTCAGTTAATTTGACAATCATATTCGAGATATCGTTAACAGAATAACAGCTTGAATGGCCGGGCACATCTTCTAATATTGTAAGAGTTACTTGTAACTTCCTGCATTTCGCTAGAGATTAGAGTCTCTTTAAAGGAATAAAAATCTATAGAAGACACAGGTTAAGAGGGAAATACTAACAGTTTTGAAAGATGAGAAATTATGATAAAAACTGGTGAAGGAATAAAACTTCACATTACTTGACAGAAATCCTCCTTTTCGGTTTCAAAACCAATGATTGCATTAATGAAGATGGAACGAGGACGAGGAACGGTGAAAGAGGACCGCCGGTAAATCAAACCGAAACTGGGTGATTTAAGTGAGATATTCCTGTCCCCCGTACCGCAGGTTGGATCTCCCTCTCCGAGATTTCGCGATGGCTGCTGAGTTGATCAGCTCAAAACTGCAGTCACATATTGGCTCTAAGGAAATATTGGGTTGTTCGGAAAGTAATTTCGTTTTTTCCCTACAGAGGATTTAATTGTATTTTTTTGCACCCAACTTCACATTTAAGCCGTATAACTTTTATATGCTTTGAGAGCTCATATAGCAAGGCTTGTGTGTGAAAAATTTCAATTAATTCTACGCTGTAGTTTTTGGTTGGTGCCCTTTTAAATATGGAGAGCGATAAGTAGCATTTTCGACATATCTTACTGTTTTACTACAGAAAGGGTAAAAATGCTGTTCAAGCCAGAAAGAAATGGACCGATGCGTATGGAGAAGGTGTGTTGACAGTACGCCAGTGCCAGAACTGGTTCGCTAAATTTTTTAGACGGTAAAACCTTCACCTCAAATGAGGAGGAAAAACCACCTCGATCCGTTTTTTGGCAGCAAAGACCAAAAATTTTATGAGCGTGGAATTAGGCTACTACCAGAAAGATGGCAAAAGGTGTTGGACCAGAACAGCCAATATATAATTTAATAAAGTATTTGTTTATTATACGAAAACTGTCTTTCATTTCCAAAAAAAAAAAATTACTTTCCGAACAACCCAATAGTTCAGAAGGATTACCTCCATGAATTTAGCGACAAACCATTTCCAACGTTTGTGATAATTGCTTCCGTAATTACTATAAAAATCTCTCAACTGATTTTTAGAAAAATCACTTAAGAATGTCAAGATGAAAAAGTATGAAAGAATATTTTTCTGTGTTTAAAATCTAGCGCGTATAAACTAGAAAAAAAAACGAAGGTTTATAAGTTTAAAAGTTTCTACTCGACATGAGAGAAGATTTTTTGCGAAATAAATATGAATTATAGTAATCAATAAAATTGCAGTTGAGAAGTAAATTTTGAAGATATACTCCCGTGAAGTAAATTTTGAGAATATAACAAAATATATTTAAATTCCGACATCCACCCCCCTTTTTAAAAACTTTGAGCATACTTTATTGGATTCCCGATCTCCAAAAGAAGGGGGAGGCCCCTGTGTGTGGGGGGGGGTATAGAATCTTTTGGAGCATAATGTTTAATGTGGGATCTATGACAACTCAATAATTAAATGGGTTATTCCCTTTACATCTCTGTAGTTGGTGTAAGGACAAACCTTTAATATCATTAAAATCGCGATGATTTTTTTTGAAATATTAGTTTTCTCAATATTTATATTCATTTCAAATCAATAAAAACTATATTTGCAAACGTTGAGACGATCAAGTATTCTGTATATTATAGAAATGTTTACTTTATTTATTTATTATAACTATAATTTTAGTGAAAAATCTCAAAATGTATTATTAATTATTTCAATATCCCTGTTTTATTAGAATATTATTTGCTGAATTTAGCTTCCATATCAATCCTGATTTTAATCCAGTCTGCGCACATTAATGATTTTTCCGATACGGGGATATATTGTGGTGTGAAAGTGTGCTTACATAATGCATTATTCTAACAAGATTTGGCTCATGTCTGTACTGTATTCTCAGTCAGTTGCGCATTTGTTCACATCTCTTGAAATCTGCCTTCAACGTTTTCCAATTGTCTGAACCCTTTTATACACTTATAAGGAACATTGCAATATTCTTTCAATTTTACTGGCCCTTCAAGTATCTTAAGAAAAAACGGGACAATCCTACGGATTATTTTGCCCTTTCTCCTTTTCTATCATACACACACACACACACAAAAAAAGATAAGCAGATGCACGTATGGTCACTTTCTAGTAACAATTTGCATACTTATTATAATAGTATAATATACTATAATTTACTTAATAACGTCTATTTTAAGTAAATTTATTTGCTACTAAGAAAATTCATTTAATTTTATGACCAAAGTAAATGGAGTAACTAATTACGCATATGCAGAATCCGGAATATCCTACTGCGTTAAGACAACTCGTAAGGCTTATTTTATCTGCACATCCAACGCATTTTTCTCCACTCTCTGCCATCTGTCAATATAATGAAACCTTGACAGTCAAAATCCGTTGGATGAAATGCTGTCGATGAACCTCTGTCCGCCGAAACTCCCGACTTTCCGATGCGAGCATAAATCGCAAAGAATTTTTTTCTTTTTTTTATAAATCACAAGCTAGTTGAGAGAGAGCGAAAACTTATAAATAGAAGGCATCTCAAAGCTATTATAAAAATAATATTATAAAAGGATTTCCTTCCAGTCGTTATGGCCTCTTTCTAAACCATTTTATTGTAACAGAAATAAAATCCGTGGTAATGGACCGTTTACGATAGGTCATTGTGCATTCAACACCCGAGTTCCGAAATCAATGCAGTTGGAGATGAGGAATTGAACCTCGAGGATCCTTTCTCGGTCGAACATTTTATAACAAGTGTTATGCACAAGACTGTGGCGGAATTATGCTTCAAACATCCATTCCAGTTTCCTAACACAATAATAAACAAACTACATGTAATCTATACGCGAATTTCATAATGCAAAAAAATTGTTCAATGTGCCATGCAGGGCAGATCACTGAAGCTGGAATTACCAAACTTGGATCATTTCTTATGTAGTAGAAAATGAATTAAGTTTCAGGATTTTGAATGCATTTAAATTTAAAAATTGAACAAAATATTAGTTTTTTCTCCATAATGTCGGAATATATAGCACCAAAACTTTTTTCACATTATTTAAAATTTAAAAGAAAGCCTTCGATATTTTTTAAAGTCTTAAGCGTAACTAATTTTACTTCGGTCCAACTTTTCTTATAATTTAACTAATTTTTATTAGAATTATTCAATTTAAAGTTTAAATTTTAAGGGAGATGACAGAAAATATAATCGATGCATTGTACAATGAATAAAACAGCTTAAGGCTTCTATAATAGTATAAATTATATGACTATCAAATTGAATTGAAGGATAAAAATATACTGTTGAAGAAACTGCTAAGAAGTTAAATGACATAAAATATTTAATTGAAAATGTTAGCCAGCATTAATCCTGTCGAACTAGTTGATCGCCGAAGGCGACTAATAATTCATATGGTTTGTGATAAAATTAATTTAATTCTATCGATAAAAACATTTTCATGATCAACAGACTTTGTATGCTGTAACTTCTACGTGTGACATCAAAAAGTACGAACCAGTGAGTTATAGAAATAGGATTACCTGAATAAATTATGTTTTGTTGCACCGGCAAGGCCCCGTAAATACAGGATAAAAGAGATGTCTTGTTCAATAACAGCAGCCTTTTAAACTTGGTATTTAAATTTAGAAAATTGAGTGAAATTATTCATCTTCACTTTTAATTAATCTCAGAGAAAAATAATAATAAAATATAAACATTTCATCTCAATGCCTCTGCATAATGGTTCGAAGGCAGAGAAATATTCCAATTGCCTCTCTTTTTTTTACGACTCTAGGAACGGAAGTTTTCCGTAAATAACGGGTATTATTTTTGCCCTGCTGTCAAAATACAATTTTTAATGAAGGAATGAATGGGTTCTTTTTTTATGACCAACCGAACCATTTCGAAATGTCGCCCTCTGTTCATGAGAAAGCACTTCTCTTTTTATTGCAACACACTTGAAAATGACTCCACCCAGAAGGCAAACGGCTCGAAATTTACGATAATTTCATTTTATTTCCGTCCCTTTCCCGCTTTGTAGTGAAACTCCCGCCGAAGTTTTTATGGCTCGAGTCATCTTTCCTTTTTTCCACTCGAATCTAAAACAATTAAATTTTAAAATTAAAACTGTTACTTTCTCTTGTCATTTCGCGGCTTAATTTATGATGTGGAGTCTATGGAAGACGAAGAAAGCAATCCATCATTCATACAATTCCTTAAATAAGATGATTGCTTTAGTAACCCAGTGATGATGTCTACAATTAAATACTATACTATTATTAAATGCAAACATTTTCTGGAGACGAAGATAAATAACAAAGGAAAAAACAAGGTCTAAATTTATAAAAAATCTCCCATCCATTTGAAAGGAAAGAACTGATCAGCCTTATTTATTTATTTTAGATTTCTTTAAATATTTTTGTTTGAAGGCCTTATTTCATTATATAATTGAGCAGCTTCATATAAATAATTAATTTTTTTTATTTGACTTTTTTAATTAACTTGTTCTGTGACAATGGCATTCTCTTTTCATATAAAATGATTATAAGAAAAGATGACCTCCATGAATCGAACAGGTTGAAATATTTATGAATTTTATAAATATAATCATACTCTTAATATATTAGAAATTCATGCATGAATTAGAAAAAACAAGTTCTTACTTTGTTCTATAAAAATATGAAATAAAAATAAATTTCAACCCGCACGAGCAGTTTATTTCATAAGCCATATTCCACTCATGCATGAGTAAAACAGCTTTTTATTAAAATACCTCAATACGAAATCTCAAATTAAAAGTTTGACGCTCACTCCATTATTATTCCACAGAGTTGTAGAGAATGATATCATCAGTAAATAACTGCATGTCACTGTAGCATGACTATACAATTACCTAATAAAATGACCACATGGTTGCATTAAATTGCACATTGAATTAAAAATTAGAAATGCCATTGCAACACCTGAGAAAATATAACAGGATTATGGATATGTTAATGTAAATGTAATGAAGTGGTGATTATGTATAATTACAGAGATTGTTCATAATGATCCCGAGGGAAATTTGATAAAGTATTGAATATTTGCCAAATTTGACGGTTAATTTATAAATTCCCATAGTGTAATGGAGAATGTGACTGAAAGTCCGAAATTCGTGTATTTTTAAGACCTTTTACGACATGCACAGACGTGACAAAGATCATGGGATATCCCTAATAAGGTGTCACACCTCCTTTTACCCGATTATGTGCAACCACCCGACATGGCGTGGACTCAGCTAGTCATTGGAAGTCTTCTTCAGAATACGTTTTGTTTATAGTACGTTTTGTTTGATTTTACATTAATAAAATATAATTAAAATAATAATATAAAATATGATATAAAATATGATATAAATCTAATATAAAATATAATATAAATATAATATAAAATAATAATATAAAATTAAAATAATATTAAAGAAATCAGAGTTAAATTTTACATAAAAATAATAATCTGATTAAAAAAAAGAAATGTTCCTTTATTTGATCAGAAAATTGAACAGCACTACACAATGAAAAAACAAAATTTACCATATTTCAAGTTATAAACAAAGGTTACTAAAAAAAAAAAAAACAGCGGTGTGAAGAGATGAAAAAATTTACTAGTCTGATTCCTAATTAGAAATCAGAATTGACGTACTCATTAGAGAAGTTATGGCAATCAGAGTTTCTCTGAATGATTTTTTCATAGAACATTTTTATTAAAAGTAATAGCACTTTCACCCTTAAATGTTAAGTCCATTATATTCCATACCCAACTGATGTCTTATGTAATTAGTGATTAAAGAGACCTACTTTTATAACATACAGTGTAATTGTAAAGCCGAGTCAAAGACTGAGCATTATGTTCACTAATGGTAATTTAGTACGGTGTATTTCTCCTTTACATGTTTGAGTGCGTGCGACTCTACAAATTATGCCGTGGGGATAAACGCCAGCAGCCGGAGGTCCCTTTAGACGGTTTTCTGAAGATCGTTAACGTATCCTATTCAATTTACGAGGCAGTAAAGTAGGTGGAATTTATGAGGCATTGAATTTAAAGTATGAAGGTAAAATTTTACTTTATATAGGGAAAATAAAAAGTAATGGCTGGGATAAATAAAGCAAGTAATGTAAATGATGAATGTATAACAAACCAGCCGGAATGTCCTTTCTCATGTACTCAATTGCGAGGATGTGCTTCGGATTATGATGAATAAAACCGAGCATCCATTTTAGACATCTTTTTTTTTTCTTTTTGATGGACTGGTTCCAAAACTTGAAGCAGATTTGCAGTTTTGAAGGCTGAATTTCTTTTGTGTACATTGCAATTTCATTTTAGTGGTAGATGAACGGACTAGGGTATATTGGCAGATAGGAAGCCATAGATAGATCGATTAAAAATGTTTTTCGCTTAGTTGCCATATAACTAAAAAAATTCCTATCTAATTTTTTTCCCCCAAAACTTTCTTCCATAAGCTCTAATAAAGATGTTATCCCAAAGAAAGCCTTGCACGACACTGGCCTACAATAGTTAAGAAATGTTAACTTCAGGCATGAGTTTAGAATTTTACTGAAACTATCGTCTGACCCTGGCGATATTTTCTGGTAATTAAATTCTGGAAGGCTGTTAATAATACCTAAAAATTAAATTTATGTCCTAGAAGCGTTGTTTACCAACCCATTGAAACAGAAATGTGTCCAGAACTAAATTTGTAATCACAAAATTACATTATTAAAATCACTGTATTTTTGAGCTATCTCGTTTACATGTTTCTGAAAGTACAAACCGGCAGAAGGTCAACTTTTTATTGAATTTGGCTCCACATTTAACGCGAGACTACACTACAGATGTCTTGTCTGTGCACCGAATTTCATCCATCTACTTCTCTTGGTTTTGCAGCTTTCAGTTTAGTTTATATTCGAACAGTCGAAGAGACAAACTTCTTCTGAACGGATCTTTCACAAAATTTGAAGCAAATCCATACGTTTGATGTATAGATAGTATACCAAATTTCATCCGTCTAATACAAAGTGGTTTCGTGTTATTTTTGTCACAAAGAAGCGGACTGACAAACAGATCCATTTTTTGAACTCAGGGATAACAAAACCTGGTGATTCGTCAAGATTTAGAGTTTTTTGACATTTGCAGTATTTAATTTTCTTTATAGAAAAACAAAAATACGATTTCTATTCATTTTAAAATCTGGGAACCGTATCTACATTTTCCCAAGTAGAATTTGTCAGGTACCAATTATTTTCATTCCATTCCACAAGTACAGTATTTACTATGCAGTCATATATGATTATATAATGATGGGCACAAGCGTGATAACATCTCAGTCATGAGTCCTAATAAATAAGTATAATTATCTATATTTTTCCAAAGTTACTTAAATAATGAATATATTAATGAAGTTAAGAACACTTTTGCTATTGATCAAAAAGAGGCAGCCTCGAAATATACAGTACCGAGAACATCGAAACCCCGAAATCCACTTTTATTTTCTCTTTGAAATGTGACAGCTTGCTTAGAAAAATAACCATAAGCGGCTTCTTTCGTGATAGAATCCTGAGCTACTAACCTACGAGTCCGTGCAGACTGGACTATTTGGCAGCTGGGCCCTTTATTCATCATCGGCTTATATAAACATTTCTTCCAATGTCGCGACAGAGAATTTTAAAATGATATCTAAGATCGGTGGGTGCTGAGCATTCAACGTAGCCATAACAACCCTGCCAACATTCATCTTCTCGTTTAATCGTAATTAAGTTCAAAGTGCTTGGTTCCTAACTGTGTGAATATATTTATCAGATCATCGAGTTCCAATATTTGTCCTTTAATTTCAACTAAAATGTTCATAGAAAATATTCGTACTGTAATTTTTAGGATTAAAACATTGTTAAATTTAATAACCAGCATTTGGCAGTGAATTGATTCCAATAAGAATTGATTATTCATTTTGAAGCTTGATAAAATGTGTTGATGTAATGGGAAAGTCTTCATATTCAAGATCTCAAAAATCTTATACAAATTATAGCGTCAATTTTAATTTATCTTAAATAATTAATTTCTGCACATTTTTTCCTTGTTTTCAAACTCATAAATGGTTAAAATTAAATTAGTAAAATGATATTAAACATCTGTTTAAAAATTAAGACATGAGGATTTCGAACATGCGCGAATCAGGATTCATCCAAATACATTGTGTCTAGATATATCATCGTCCTCTTCACAAAATAGAAATTATTTTTTGCAATTTTGCTATTCTTTCATACAAGCTGAATGTTTCCACATGGGCTGCGTATCATGTTTTGAACTTGGTCCACTTGGATTTGGAAAAAATCAGTAGAAATAACATTATTAGTTAGAATGGAGTGCACTTTTTTACTCCACCAGATTAAAAGAATGAGGAATGCCGCTTTTCTGCCATTCAATCTAACCTCTTGTTTTTCCAAAATTAACTTTTGTTGTTTTTATCGAAACACTCTATCTGATGGGTCATGGCGATCAGCAAGTGTCTACCCAAAACTTAGTCCATTTAGCTCTCGCCAAGATGAGTCACATGCAAACATCGCGGACGTCAGTAGGATCTTAGAATTTGGCGGTATTCATGCATTTGCCTGAGATTCCCGATAAAACTAGAATACAAAATCAGCATTTTCTCAGTATCCTTTCTTTCCCATGCAGCAGCATCTCTTCAGTGAATGTATTCTTCAGTTGGAAGAATATTTTGATTAAGTCTTATATAAGGAGGACCCTCAGCTTTAATTTTAGCATAAACATCATCAATAAACTGCTAAAACAATTCCCGATTGCTTAAAATATGATTAAATGAGATTGTTCATATGAGGATAATATACATGAAAATATTCATATGAATGTAGAACCATTATTCTATTTGTATAAAATTTCAGCATTGAAACTTTCTTAATAATTATGGACTCTGCGGTTGGATTATACTGCATGCAATTAACCCTTTAGAAGGTCTTTTTTTCTATTCATGGTGTATTAAATGTTATATTCTACCATACTAATATATTTGATTGAAGTGCACTGCATAATTTTTTAATATTATTAACGTTTTAGAAGTGACATTACTTTTGAAATTTCTTGAACGATTCAATCGCATTATATTATTTCTCTATCCTTTATCATCTATAATATGTATTAAAAATGTAATATAAGTTTGCTATCGTAACAAAAAAAAACTTATAAAATTCCAGTCATTTATGCATCAGAATTCATGCATGCCGGCTGCTATAATCATAGCATTAACAAAAGAATGTTTTGTTTTAGATTTAAAATATTTTGCAACATTTTTCTATTGTTCTATTATTTTCAAATGGTATATTGAAATTTTTTTTTCAAATTAGTCTTCTGTTTTGCCATTCAGTGTCAGAATATAAGTCACGATATCTAATCAATTTTCCAGAATACCATATATTCTCTTTTTAAATTCTTGCGCTTGGTTTACGCAAGAAATTACCGACCAGGGCAACAGCAACAACAAGATCGCTTCACTGACACTTTTAATTGATCCCGGAAGAAAATATTATTACAAAATAAAAATATTTTACTCCAAACATCCATTTATCTTTACTTAATGACTATTTGACAAATAAATGTTTTAGCTGTTTTTTTACGGACTATCGGTTCAAGTCTGCAGAAACTATTTGTGTTATTTTTCCTTTGCTGTTAAAACATACTTTTTTTTTTTTTTTTACAGCGTGCAGAGGGAGACCACCGTTTTTATTACCAAGTTGGCGAAGTTCGGAAACCTCCTCCCATGCAGCGTGTTCAAGGGAGATTTTCATTTTATTGGAGGACTCTTGAAAATTACTCTTCCCGAGTTTTCAAAATTTATGAAATTTCAGTTTATTCATTTACATTTTCACATAAGAATTTGAGAAGAAGTTTTTATTTTTCATACTCTTTTATTATTTTTTGAAGTATTGGAATAGTAAGTTCTAAATGAATATTTCTGCTTTTAGCGTGTGATTCTGAGGGTGTTTATTTCAAATTTCCAATTTTGCTTAAGAATTACAGGTAGGATAAAAGAACTGGAATAACAAATCAAAACAGCGATAAAGAACAAAAAATCTACAAGAAATGATGCAAATTGTTTTGCAACTAAATAACTATTTGTTTTGATTGGAATGAATTCGAGGCATCATTCGCATTTATTTAGTTGGAAAAAAGTTTGAAGGATTCTGAATTTCAAAAATTATCAATGAATTTCTTTTCTTGTAGATGAAGAGTCGATTCGTCCGCTTACTTTGTCAGCTTGAATTGATTAATGTTGATAGAATTATAATGCTTGTTCGTTTCATTTTTTTCGGAATATATAGTATGATCCACCTGAAAAGCATTTATAAATTTTACTAAAAAATTTCTCGTGTGACATTATTTTTTAATTTTTTTAATAATTTGATTCATTACATTTATTTTTTAAATCAAAATTAAATAATTGAACTATCATCTTACAAATTTAAGAAACGATGATTAAATGAATCTATTTTATAAACAGATGAATTAATTCGGATGATACATTTATTTATTAGCGGTGTAGCAATTCGAATAAGATATTTTTATATATTATATCTAGACTAAAAGAACAAACTAATTATCTAGGTACAAAATGTATTTTTTTTTAATTCATCCAAATGAGAGACCAAACTTCTCACCATTCAGAATTGTGTTATGTGTATATAAAATTTTAAAACACATGATTTCCCCTATTTAGATTTGTAAGTAATCAGTGTGCATTGTTAGCATTAATCTATTTTACACAAAAATAAGTATTTTTATTACTATGAGCATCATCTCTAGTCTTTCCAATTTGAAGGAAATTTTATCTATAAAAGGACTTTATTCATATTAAGTTAGGAGACTTCATTAAAAAAAAAAATTCAAAACATCTATTTTATATTATGAATTTCTGAATAGGTTTCTTTGTAAAACCATTTGAATTTTGTTTTTGCATTCAAAATATTCTTTTGGTGAAATGTAAATTTATTTTTATATTTGTACTATCTATCTTTTAATGCCATTTTCTCTAATTAAAAAGTTTGATAACCATCATTTTCCACTCCGCCCCACCTCAAGGCATAATAGTGATTGAAACTGAATGATCAGAATAGCGCGTTAGCATAGGGGGATACCCACGAGTCCAGTTTACCCAGAAAGGGTGTAAAACCAACAAAGGGGACACGGGGAGAAGATGCACCCCGACCCGCCGAAGATCCTGAGAAACAAACCAGCCCAAAGGACAGATTTATTATGGCTCAAAGATGTTTACAAACATTGCCCCGGCACGGGCAGTATTTAAAAAGATTATATTACAGTGGTTCTTGGTATTTTGGTATTACGTTAGCATAGGTGGGAACTGTTGTTCAGCCCTAAGTGCCATCACAAACTACGGTACAACTTTTTCCAAGGAGGCCGTTCCATCTTCAGTGGGGAGTGGCCCATTATTTATAAACCCACTGAAGAGGCGAGAACCAACCACCATACCGAGAGCTTATTCATTCTCAAATATGGAATGCCTCCCGGAGTGTATCTAAATTTGACAAAAGCGTTTTCCGAAAACGCAAATTAATTAAATTATAAAAGTATTTCAAATTGGGCTACTGTACAAAATTCAATGCATATTTATTACTTAATATGCATTACAATTCTTAAGCTGCAAAATAAACAATATCTTCATTTAAAAAAGATTTTACAATTTTTTTCGGCATTATCACCAAACACATAACAACAATAATTGTAAAATCAATGTTATTCATCATCTTACCCCACTAAGTGAGTTTGACATAAAAACTTATATCTTTTGCAAACTAGTGATTGGACTAGCTAATATATTTCTAAGATTATCTGAAAATTTTGAACAAATCGTTTGATAAACTTCTGAGAACCAAAACGGTACTTTTTGCATCTCTTTTAAGTCAAAATACCACCATTCCTTCTTATTTTCAAAATACTATGGATTTGTTTAAACTGATAGATTTTTCTCTCATATGTGTTTTTTCATTTGGGCAAAATTTCAAGAATATATTAATTTTTTAGTATTTTTCAAACAACTGAACTCGAATATAAGAGCATTACTTTGTATGAATACTTCTGATTCTGGATTATTTAACAAATATTTTCCCTCGGATGAGTGAGTTATTTCACAACTTTCTTCTCTTTCATTTCTTTGTGTAGATCTTATTCCTCTCTCTTCCTTATATAAGCTATTAATATTTTGACGGGCACAAGATTCTTTGAAAAATCTTGTGCTCCGAATTGGCTCAAAATCACTTTTGAATATGAATCGAATCACAACCAATGCGCTTTCCTGTCTAAATAATTAATTTTATTGATTTGATTCATTTTCCTTATTTTCATCTGGCTCTGATGCATCCGCGATTGCATTCGATGTTAATGAGATTTAAATCGTGTAATTTACCGAAAGAAAACCGCCTTGTCTGTGTATCCATTCATCTTGCTATTCAGTCGGCCTTTTGCCTATCTATATTATAGGATATCAGTAAATCCTATAATATTGATAGACAAAAGTATCAGTGTCTTTCATTGGCTACCGTTTTGGTTCTCAAAAATGTTATGAAACGCTTTTTAAATCGTGCAGTTAACAATCAGTATACCAGCCTAAAATCATTATTGGGAAAAAAACAAAAATTAAAACACCAACTTCTATCTTATGGCAGTCAAACTGAATCCGATCTCTGAATGCCTGCTTCATAATTTAATTTATTGTCAAAAACTGAAACCAATAGTTTCTTTTCTCTCCTTATTTGAATGGATTAATTATATCTTGATTTGATTAGAATGACATAATTTTGTAGAGAAAATGAAAAGAATAAAATAGCAAATTAATATTTCATAATGTTTATAGTAATAAATTATCAAATTTGAAAAATAATCTTTACTTTTTAATCTGCTTATAAAAATATATTTTAAAAAACTGTTTTTAGTAAGTTTATTTGCAAGTCGAATTTCAAAAAGAATTGAGATGCTATAAATTTAAATAATTGCTTAGAAGAATCGCACAATCTAAAGACAAATATATCTTGCAGTTTTGTTTTCTCTAAATGTATAAAACATGTAAGCGTATCGTAATGCAGTAATCATCATTAAGGAAGTTCCCATTTTATTAACAAAATGGGAAAATGAAAATTGGGATGTAAATAGTTTATGAGTACGATGAATAAATAAATGCAATTTTGATTACCTTTTTTCTTTCGAATCAGTGGGCAGCAGAACTGTAGCGAAGAAGTAATAGACGCCGAAGCCTAGAAGGTCACCAGATGAAGAGAAAAAAAAATCAGCAATAAAAATAATCCTCAGTTCGTGGTCGAAGTTTCTTGCTGTTGTTTGCTAGAAGACAGCGAATTGATCGAATGCAATGTTCCCGGAATGTTTCTCTCCAACTCGTCTATTTCTTCTCGGTTTTGATTGATTAAGGAATGTTTTATGGTGCTGAGGCATATTTGATCATGCTGCTTTGCCCGTCTGGTTAAAATATTAAATGGCAATAAAATCTCAATTCATTACCACCTAAAAAAAAACTTACTAAGCAAAATAAACAAGAAGAAATGTTGTAGTTTTTAAATAATTGATAAACTTTATAATAAAATCCAGTAATCTGCAAAATAATTTTAAAATGTTCGGATGAGTTTGTTCTACCAGATATACACAATTAATGAATTAACGAAATGTATGGGATGGGGATTAAAAGCAACAGTCCATTCATATGTTTTTACTTTAATAACAGATAAATAAAAAAGTAACAACAGATAAATGGACAAAAGTGGGGCCTTTCTCTCAAACTAAAAAGTGTTTATGCATGAAATATATGACACCAATTCAGAGTTCTGCCAATTTAATGTCAAAGTTTGCTAAATTTACAACAATATGATGTTATAATGGAATAGTTAGTTTAATAAAATGTTGCTATTTGAGGGCCTGTCGATTCCGGCATTCTTGGAATAATGAATGCTGAGTAAAAGAGGCTTTCGCCTCTCAATATGGAGAATCTCACTGCAGGACAAAATATGTTATTTTAATCGCCAACTCATTTTTTGCGATTCATGACTCGAATAACAATTCCGCTTTTGGAGCGTTCGTATAAGAGTCAAAATTTGTATAGTAACTGCGAAAAGAGACATCGTTTCTGAGGGACGTATGCTATCCACACATATACAAAATTAATGATGAGTAGAGTTTTTCTGAAGATTGCTTCTTCTTGCAGAGATTTGCTTTGAAATAATGCCAAAGTGATACATAAAGCTAACAGGTCTCTTCAATGAATTCAGCGGGCAATTACTTCAAATACGAATATGCGGGTTTCAATGTATTTCAAAATAATAAAGTGAAATTGAATTTGCCGGTGATTTTCAGTTATTAACTAACTTAATAAAACAAAAAGTGAATTCTCGAAAAGATATGATTTTTTTCGTATTATAATGCCTCAACATAATTTTCATACTAATTATTTATAAGAAGAGATAAAATATCTGCTAACTTTATAATGGTTGTTTTCAAAGTGAATTCGTTTTTAATCCTTCTGAGAACCAAATTGGTCATAGAATCCTGGTCAATTCACTTAGAAGAACGTCTTGACCTATCATTAACAACAAGAAAATCTTCTATTGATTGCCGAGAATTTTCCTATCATACATTTTTAATTAACTGGATTTATATCGGGCTTGCAAAGACTGAATTTTATGATTATTTTTGTTATCTATTTCTGATGTGTATAGTTTTGAAATTTTTTAATATTTTTTTAAAATTTTTGTCTTAAATATCAATTAATAGATTGATTAAAAAATTTTTAATGTTATATGAGGGTTATCTAAAAAGTATCCAACCTTGAATTTCCCTGTACACAGTGTAAGATGACCACTTAATGCGCATGCTTAAATAATTTCTCCGTATTCGTGTGAGCCAGTCGCTGCCTACTGGCTATTGAGTAAAGTGCTGATATAAGTGTTTGTAGGATTTTTAATTTTTCTCAAGAAGTCTGAACGAGTTCAGAAAGATACTGCATCAAACGTTATCAAACGCTTGGTGATTTTCAAAGCGAAACAATTCGTATGATTCAGCAAGTGTTGGGAGATGATGCTATGGGGTAACACAAGTGCAGGAGTAGTTAATGGATTCAAAAATGGCCACACATTGGCATTACAAATATGCACCAGAAGGACAAGAAGTGACAAAAACAAGCTAGTACTATCAACAAGTTCTAAGCAGATTCAGAAATTTTGTTCGGAGCAAAAATAACTAGACCTCTGGAAGACGAAACCCTGACAGTTGTATCGTGACAATGCTCCGGCTCATTCGTCACACCTGATCCTTCATCCTCTCTACTACTCTCCAGATATAGCACCTTGTGACTTCTGGTTGATTCTAAAAGTAAAAATGCTGTTAAAAGGATGCTGTTTTGAGAGTAGAAAAGAGATAATGCAGAACGCTACAACAGAAATGATCACCATTCCAAAACAAGGAATTCCTTCCTTCTGCTGTCCTTCCTTCCACGAATGTTTTCGGTGGGCTAAGTGTGTGAAGGCGGAAGGGACCTAGGAGTCCCTTGAATGCTTGCTTTGAAGCTTTAATGTTTGCTTTGAAGGGGATTAAGGTCCTAATTTCGTCACATAAGTAATATATTTTTCCTGGACAAAGGTCGGATACTTTTTAGATAGCCCTAGTATGTATGACCTAGTGGATAATTCGGAAAAAAATGATTTCAAGATTCCATAAATTATATAATAATGAAATCTAAAATATATTAGTCACTAAAATATTGAAAATAGTGCAAACATGATATTGGTTTATGACACATTTCGGTTCAATTAAATACAAAAATAATTTTTTATAAAAAATCTGGAGATTAAAACAAAAATATAAAAGCATGAGATCCCAAGAACAAAGCGATCAGTAACTCTTCAATTCAAGGAAGAGAAAAAAATCGCTCGGCTCTAAACTATATTAACCTTGAAGAATGCGTGAGACTGTCAAATCTTCCGTAAGGGATGAAAGATGTTGGGATTTCATTCTACCAGCTGGAATACCAACATGCTAAAACTGCGACTTTGGTGAGTTGACGTTTATTCATTCTTTATTTAATTTTTATATTCTTCATTTAAAAGAAAACTCACCAATATTTCAGATTAATGAAGAACTGCAAGACCCTTCTCGCAGCGCTAGCAGCAACATACTTCAAGATTCGAAATCTGTCCATCGATATGACAAATGCCCGAATCTTCACTGCGTTAATTTCGAAAAATAATCAAGTTTGTACATAACTTTCAGGAATAGAGTGGAGCCTCGCTAAAAGAGCATAATTCCTTCTCGAATGTAAAACAGGACTCGAAAACACTTAAACCAATTTATAATCATGTCATTTCTATTTTATAATGCTTGCTTTTATTTGCAAGAAAATTGTTTTCAGATTTTGCCTTTGGAGGCGAATCAAAATTTAACGAAAATGAGATCCAGAATTTTCTTTAAATGCATTTTTAGACAGCATAGCTACTACCTTATCAGAGTAATGCTTCTCTGCACAAGACATAATAATTTCCCTTGCTTAGAGTATCTTTCGTTTTCCATTGGAAGATTGCTGCTCTGTTGCGTCTGTTATTTCTTCTTCTGGAAAAATCTCTTCTGCAGCTTTTTGATGTGCCTCAGAATGCAGTTCCATAAACTCCTTGGTGGTTATGGCTGCGCTCTATCACCAGCTCCTCCATGTTGATTCTATCCACTTTTAACACCATAATATTGGTCAGAGACAATATCTTGTGGATTAAGGTTCCACAGGCACCTCGGAGTGGTATTCGATAACGCCATCCTACCAAAATTTCTTTTGATAACACTTCTTCTACGCCAATATAAAAGTTCTTTTCAAACAACGCTCAGCACTAATAAAGTTGAATGAACCGTGTGACATCTCCTCGTCACTCATTATGCGAATCATAGCTCGTCGGGTGAGCCACTTTTTTACATTTTGTTTTGCTCGCTAAGCCAGCTCTGACTGTATATTCATTTGGTTTTCTACTTTTGTTCGCTTTTATGGACTTGCAAAAAGGGATAAATAGATTATGTATATGATAAAAAATTTCAATTTAATCAAGAGTTATACCTATCAACGGCTAGTGCTTTATGTTTCTGTTTGAAACCTCGGATTTTTTACAAATATTTTTCACTTTATGGTGCACCAGCCAAAATGTGTTTTCAATGCTTTTCATGTACTTTTATCTATTGTAAGATGAACTTGAATAAAACTGTTTTTTTTCATTGCAGCCAATTATTAATGATCGCAATCGAATCAATCGCAAGATCATGTGCAAATTATTTCAGCAGAAAGAACAATTGTAACTATATTCGTTGACTATTTTTCAGTGATAAATATTTAAGAAAGGTTTCAATGCGTGATGTGATTATTCATTTTAAATATGAAGAATAAATATGAATACGATTAGAGTTTGCTACAACGGTCTTCTCGTTATTCCAGTGATTTTGAAGAACAGTTTTTATAATTCAAACTTAAACCCCTCTGAAATATGCTGCCGTTCTTCAATTCATTTTACATGGAAAGCTTTTTGCAAAAAAGTGTTGAAACTTCGAAAAAGAATCACGATTCAATATTTAACGGAGTATTTTATTTCTATCTTTTAATATTGTTAATCAGTTTATATAAAAATTGAAATGATAAATAACGGAGCCTAATAAGAAAGAAAAAAATCTTCTGTGGCCCTTTATTCTGGTGATTTATCGAAAATTATGATAAAAAAGTCTCCCTCTCTAACCACTTGGCTTTGAGCTTTCTAACTGCTGAAAGTATTGAAAATTTCATTGTATTCAGGATTAAATCTTTAGAAATATCACTGACTTTTCAAAGAAAATAACAAAAAAAAAAATTATAATACCTGGTACAAAGGACATTTATTAAATGTTCAACCTTATCGGTTCCACAGAGCATTAATAATCATGTTTTTGTTTTATACTCCACATTTAGAAAAATAATCTGTTAGCTAATTCCGTTACAGTGGTTTTATAAATAACAATTTTATCAAATGAAATAAATTCATTGCTACCGTCGATCTTATTTTAGGATGAGATTTGTTACAAAGAACATAAATACTTCAAAATCTAGGAACTCTGTGTCGTGTGTTTTAAAATTCTCTGAATACGAAACGGACAAATAGTTCAAATCTACATACTTTGCAGTTGCTAATACATCTTTACACATTTTATCAATTATTAATAAATTCCTTTCCCCCAAAGGATTAAGATTTCGATTCTTTCTAATGTTTATTAGATAAATAACGACAAGCATTTTTATTTTTGATATTGAATTCACCGGATAGTAATAAAACTTTGGGAAATGAGAAGAAATATGAATATTGCAATTTACAATACAAAAATGAAAATTTATAAATGACTTAAAGGCAAATATGTCAATGTAAACAGTTGAAACGTGGTTTAAAATACGCAGTTTTGTGAAAATAAATGGTACATTTTATTTGAATGATAGATACCTTAATTAAAATTTTAAGAAATAATATACTACTCTTAAATTACAAATCTGTCCAACATGTTCAATTGGAGCCATTACAGGCCAAATCTATCGAGATGTCATTCTGGAACAACATGTACGTTTGTTTCGGGGTGTCATGGGCTCAGAATTCGTGTTTATTGATGACACCTCCCGTCCTCACTGTGCAAACATCATAAAAGAATGCCTTCGGTCGGATAATATCACCCGTATGGACTGGCCAACATTCTCACCGGACTTGAATCCAGTAGAGCATGTGTGGGACATACTTGACCAACGAGTTGTAGCCCGTCAACCACCTCCTACATGTCTCCCGGAACTTCGGAGAGCATTGCTTGATGAGTGTTCTAATATTCTCTAAGATCAAATCGATCATTTGATACTCAGCATGCCTAGGTATTGTGCGGACTGTATTGCATCGTTTGGGAGACATAGTATGTATTAACTATGATACCAGCCATGTAATATTGGTTTTTGTAAATAGGTTTTTTTCTGTAATTTGCTCCAGGGAGCAAAAAATCGCAATTTTTATTAATGATATCAAACATATAGCATCTTTTTTGCTTTTTAGCTTTCGTTTAATAAATAGGCTTTACAAATAAGTCACATTTGTTTTGCTTCTGACTCTTTCTTTTACCCAACTTGCATTATTCTCAATTTATGGACGTGAGTGTCATTAGAATTCTGAAGATCAGGCAGCAAACAATATGCAAAAACAAAAAAGATGATAACATCTGATCAGGTTTTATGTTCTCATTTTCTTCTATTTCTCGATCTCTTTTTTTAGGGAAAATAAAACAAAAGAATACACACTTGGTGAGTAATTAATTATATCTTGATTTCAGTTTCATTTTCTCTTGCTTCCTGTTTAAAGTGGAAAGCGCATATGTAACTCTCGATGAAATGATATGGATGATGTTGCTGAACCACATGTCTTCTAAGAGAGGATTTTTGAGGAAGATTCCTAACTTGAGATTCTTTCGCGAGTCATGAGATATTTTTATTTAAAATTTTTCAACGATGCATCAGAGGGCAATACTTCTTCACTAATGCAAATAAAAATACAATCTAAAATTCTTTCCTCAATTTTATGAGAGTGAGTCAAAAATTATTCACACTTCCCGAGAAACAAATTATTTACCCGATTCACGATGCACATTATTTTTCTGCGTAAGCCCCTTCTTCATTAATGCAACGGGCGACAAGCCTATGCATGACTTCCGAATATTTAAAGTGATTCATATTGAGTGTGATAAAAAGAATAGAATAGTTACAAATTCATGAATTGATTTATTCAGCTGACACTGCAACAATAAGTTTTATTTGACAACAGCCGAAATCCTTCTAGTAACGAAATGACAGCTGGCCACTAGGAGAAAACGTCCGCTGCCGACATTATCGAAGTGGTGTCATTCTTGCAAGGAAAAGCAGTCTGCTCGCTGATAAATGCTAAAACATTTTCATTTATCGTCGTTCAAAGAGATTTTCTCACGACAGCCAATCACCCTGTTTCTACAGAACCAAGCCCTATAAACAGAGATTTTTTGCACGACATGCGGTAAAGAACTACCCCAGCGTCAAAACTTCGACTGGGTGCTTATATAAAGTGTGCTTAAACGAAATCAGAACGAACACCTGCCAAAGTATAAGGGATTGAAAAAGCTCATGAAAAATTTTCAAGAGTCCCATCTTTGAAAAATCAATGCTCCGTGCTTGCATAAAATTGAATGTGTCTCTAACATCGGCGTGTTGGACTCAATAATAAGGGATATTCAATCAGGAATGCGGCAGGATCTAGACTATCACACAGACATATGCCGCTTCGAGGGACAAACATAAAACAACGAAAGAAACTTGGATAATTGTAGTTTCTACGCTGAGAATACGCTGTTCTAATAGGTCCATAACGTAATGATCCCTTAATCCATTAATTAATTAAACTTGAAAGAATGAACCAAATTGAACAAGATTGAAGTAAATAACATCTAAACTGAATGCAGCACTATATAAACGTTCATTTTATAAGCTTTATTTTCCAAACATCCACTGAGTATTTTCACATATCTTAAACCATTTTTAACCTTTATTGTTACTTTTTATATTAATATCCCTCCATCCAATTTGAACATTCATTATAAATCTACGTAATAATAGCTGATGTCCGAAATTCTGCATATTTCAACTTGTTAAAGAACAACTGATACTCTGAATCTATCGATAATTAATCGTTCGAAACACGAAAAAATGAAACAAACATTTTTTTAACGATGCAAAGCTCTGAATTCATTCTATAATTTACAAACGAATAACATGCTCTGATACTTCAACTTACTTCAAGAAGGATGCATTTCAGATGCCTCGGTCATTATGTTCAATTCTAAGCAATGGCACGGAACAGTTTCTGTCTTGGGGGCAAAATCGATGCATAACAGCGAATCCAAAACAATTTTTCGAAAGAACAGAATCGAGAAGAAAAAAGCGATTTTGCATGACCGGCAGAAGAAAGTTAATTGTCTTTTACGCCAGTGCCGTATCTTGGATAGATCATTTTTGCGTTTTCTTTTGAAATTTGGGAAAAAGGGCCGATGCGGAGAAATTTAAGTTATGTAAATGATCCAAGCGGGTGCATTAAATAAGTTTTGCTGGAAAAGAATTCGGAGACGAATCCGGTAGGAATTACCATGTCTGTCATTCTGATTTTATTTTGATAAAATATCAGTATTTAAATAGAAAAGGCCTTTTAGAAGCGGAAGTTCAAAGTACTTTAAACTTTTCGGTATTTTTATTTTATTTATTTTTGCTAAATTTGTTTTTAAGACAAAAGTAAATTTTCTGCGTCTTCTTCTTAGTAAGGAAGACCCTTTCAAAAAACATAAGAAAGATATTACATTAAAATATTTTTTTCTATATAATTCAAAGCACTCTTTACAGTCTCGCATGCGATATAAAAAAGGGAGGAAGTATTCTAATAGTCAACATATTTTAAGATTCTTTATTTTTTAAAATTATGTCTCTCCAGCAGTGGGCAATCATTCAAGAAAGCAATTTTAGAAGGAAAAAATAGTGCTTTGTCTTTGCACCCAAACTCAATATTGCCTTCACATGAATTAATTCACTTTAATTCATCAATGAATTAAAAGACAAAAACCACACAGAAGAGATACGCCAGCAATACGTGTAGCATCGGGAGCTTTTTGGCAAAACCGCACTTCACTGCAAAAGCGTTCAACTTAGCCCTGCTAATCAGACTTCTACTACTCTGTGATGAATTAATTTTTCAATTGAACTCTGTTTGAACTTCCGCTTAGAAAACTTTGTGGTAACATTTATTGTTCCAATAAAATGAAGCCTTACAGAATGGGGAAACTACAGCCTGGATTTCATCCATAATTAAATTGAACAGTAGCAAAAAAATCAGCCACTGAACTTTATTCTGTTATCAGTCATTATGCACGGAACCCAAAAAATGCCCTTTTAACTGCAGTTATGCATTCTAAAAAGTCTCCCTCTAAAATGTTTATAAGAAATTATTTACTCATTCAAAATGTCGCAAACTTTAAATTTTTTTGGCAACATCCTTTTTCTGATGACGTGCATAAATTTCTCTCCAAAATTACCAGAATGACCAAACTTTGTTAATAGACCCTGATTACATGGGGAGAGATTTGAGATCTGTTGTTAAGGAATCGATTTCATTTTTAGATATATGAAATCCAGATATTTTGTAGGCAACGAAAATAGTATTTTTGAACTTTTGCAATACATTGAAAGCATTTTTAAAGTTAGAATCGATTCCTCATTGAGGTATGACAAAGCAATATTATGAACATTTCTAGTAAACATTAGTTGCAACACTCGATAGTGTCGAAAGTTTTGTTTAAATGGAATCTGTAGCTGAATCTCCATTGCGATAAAAGCATTACTTTTGCTATATGACCGAAAGAAGTAAAATCAAATGTATAAATTGAGTAAAGATAATACTAATGGAATACCGAATGGAGACCCGATGAGCTTCACATTTAGCGCAATATATATTTAAGAATTGAAATCTGTCTGGGCTACCAACTCTGTACTAAAAATAGGGGGAGGAGTGTGTGATTCAAGACTGTTTGTCAAAAGTTTTGTATCACAGCAGGGACACGCATAAATGTCTCGGAATGAGAAGCAGGCAAATGATTTTTAATGAGAACATGGTATCATTGCTAATAGACTTATTGCAAACGTAACGTGCTCGTGACCGTAAGTTTCATTTTCATTTTATTTTTGCATATAAAATAATTTAGTTCTCTACATGTATAGAGGGATTAAGACACCTTTAATACACCATACCGTAATGGTGGCTTCAAATTTTAAAAATTAACCTATAGAGTTTCTTTGCTGTATGTTCAAGTGTTTTTTTCTTCCACAAGCAATGTGTCAAGAGATAGTGCCGTCAGAAATCTGGTATTAATATTCACAAATTCTGCTTTGTGTTTCGTTTTGAAAATTTTGAACTCGATCTTTAGAAAGAGGTTACCGAAAGTAAGCCCAAATTTATTTATTTTGTTTCGCATCAAAGTTGCGTCGTTCATTCGGAAAACAATTATAAGCCAATGGATCCGTACAAATACCGAAAACCCTGAACGCAGGAAAAAGTAAAGGGAATAATGGCATCAAGAAACTTCTTAACAATGCACAACTTGGCAATCATTTGCTAAGAAGGTTCTAGGAAGCAGGTTCATTTGATTATAGGAATCAGCGAGTAAAATGGTAACAACTGACACTGGAATTAATCCAACAGTACTTTCCAACATTCAATTTTAGCTAAAATCACAGCATTCATTGCAAGCGTACTTTGATGCAAGTGTATTAATATAAGTAATGGAAGGTTTCTATCGTATCTCAGGGAATTCATCAAATTCCCTGGAGAGCAGATAAATATAGAAACTGGAAAACGCGAAACGATTTTCTTCCTAGAACAGTCGATGTGTGCATCAAATACTAAAAGGTCGGATCTCTTTCGGATTGTCAGTTTCAACGCACTAAAAAAACTTACAAACAACATAAAATAAGTTCGGCATGCGACCTAATCAAAGATCAAAATGACAGATGGGTGCAGCACCCGTTCAAATAAAAAGACTTTTAAAACATATCCTCGGTTTTCTTCATCCTATGTATTTCAAAGTCCAAAACGCATCATTTAGTTGCACAAAAAAATTTCAGGAAAAACGATCCTTTTGGTTTACTAATTAAAATCGATAATTACATTAATATTTATTATTTACCCTAACTATTATTTTTTAGTATGCAAAAAATCTCACATTTTAAATTGAGTGCCTCGTAAATCTCACAAAATTTTACTGCGTCGTAAACCGAATAATTTGGTTGACTCTTCTCAGAAAACCATGCAAAGTGACTTTCTGCTAATGATACGACTGATGGTGTTTATCTCTAGGGGATAATATATAACAAGCCATAAACAAACATGCAGGGGTGAAAAACACAGTACTAAATAATCCATTAATGTGAATAAGGTTATGTCTCAGCTATTTCATTTTACAATAGCACTATATATTATAAAAATACAAAAGAACTAATAACGTGATTAGAAAATTCTTAAGTAGGATGAAATGTAGTTTCTGCTCCAATTAATTCTCAATAATGGGGGGAGGAGGAATGTTACTATTTTTACTAAAAACGGAAATATATTTTATCAAAGGCCTAATCTTATCTCAGTACAGTTCTAGATTAATTTTTCTGAGTAAATTCTGGTTTCTGTTAATAATGTATTTTTTTCTGTTGTTTAGAGCTTTTCTAGTAATGCATGGTGAAAATATTGAAATATATTGCTTTCGTATTTTTTTATACGAAAGGAAGTGTTAATTTTTCTAATGAATTCTCCGCCGAAAGCAAGCAGATCCCCGGATGTGTTTTGTATTCCCCTCTTGGCAGTGGCTTCCCAAACATGTTTACTCTCACTTTTTTTAATTTACCTTTTTTATATTATACAATATTGAAATTTATAATAGAAAAAACTGATTCCATGCAATAACAGAATTTTCTTCAACAAATGGGGAAAATGTTCTAGACTTACACTAAAATTTTTTGCGATTTTTTCTCGTTTCATAAAAGATAAAACTTTGAAATGAAAACGGCTCTCAAAATATCTAGAGAATGCAATGCCAATATTATGGACATAAAATTAAAAAGTACAAAAATAAATATATCTTAATTATTTAATGATAGAAGTTAAAGGCATTAAAGATATCAAAAGAGTATATAAATGCCTGAAACTGGTTTTTTTGTCGGACTGGCAGAGATATAAACGTAAACATGCATCAAAACTTCAAAATCAACTTTTTTTTGGCTTTATTTTCATATATTTTACTTGGAAGTAAGTTAAATTTTGAAATCAAATGTACATCTAAAATAGGGTCTAAAACCAAACCCATTTAATCATTACTTATAGGTACTTTAATTATATATTCCATCATTTTATAAGAAAAAAACTAGTGCCCTAGTTAAAGAAAACTTGAATTAAAAACGTATGCCAATGAAAGATTCCCACTATTTTTATGAGACCCTTTTAAAAAATGCTTAAACTCCTTTAATGAAATAATGTCTCTTTTATGAAACTCGTTTAACAAAAATAATTAAACTAATTTCGAAAAATTATTTTAGCTATTTCTTATTATTATTTAGTTTTATTATTATTGGCATGTTTTCTTTCTTCTGCTGAAATTGATTAGAAGACAAAATTAAAGTAGAAGAGTAATTTTCTTAAAAAAAAAAAAAAGATTATTTATTTTTAAGCTGAACAGAATAAAATAAATATTTGCATTTAATACAACGCGTTCGAGAATCCTATAAAGTACCTTTCATTTTATATTTATTTATTATTTATATTCTTAATAGTTAAAGCCATTATTGGTATAAAAACAGTTAAAGCCATTATTGGTATAAAAACATTTATCTTGCTTTCTAATTGTGTAAATATCTTCCACTATGTTCAAATTATAAATGAAGTTAAAATTTTAAATCTCAGAATGATGTGACGAAAGCGGTGTTATTCATTTTAAATTTAATTGCTTCGTGTTGGGAAGAGAAAGGACGAAAATAAGATGAACAATAAAAAAAGTCTGTGACACTTTTCCTGCAAAGAAGTTAAGTGAGTCTTGAAAACCAAATGAAATTATCATACATACCGAACTGTTTGCCTTCTGAGTAGAGTAATTTTCAAGTGTATTCCAAGAAAACTGGAGCGCTTTCTCTTGAACTAATTGAACGGTGGGCGATATACTGAAATTGTGTGTTTGGCCCTAAAAAATGGCACTCCTATTTCATCCCCATCCCAAAGTAAAAATAAGAGTGTGTTTTGACAGCAGAGCAAAAATAATACAAGCCCATTTCCGGAAAACTTTCACCGACAGTCGTAAAAAGGAAGTGATAAAAATATTTTACTTCCCTGCAAGTCATTGTGTAGACATGAATGAAAATATTAGGGATGGAGGGCTTTCTTTTAAATATCACTTTCCTCAAAGTTAAATTAAGTATGACAATGAAAATTTTCAACATGTTTTTCTTAGCAATTTTTCTCTCAGATCACGCCAAGGATAAAAATTTTCTTTTGTATTTAAAGACGAATTTTCTGATGGAAATATTTTAATAGGCTGTTCTTAGATCGCGGCAAGGATAAAGATTTTCTTTTGTATTTAAACATGAATTTTCTGATGGAAATATTTTAATAGGCTGTTCTTAGATCGCGGCAAGGATAAAGATTTTCTTTTATATTCAAACACGAATTTTCTGATGAATAAATTTTAATCGGCGGTTGTTAGATCGCGCCAAGGACAAAGATTTTGTTTTGTATTTTAAATACGAGATTTTAAATTGAAACACAATAGTTTTCAGTTGGCTGTTTTAATTATAGATAAGTGAAACTAAAATTCAGGGAAGTCTGAGATTTATATTGATTCTCATTTAAATACTTCAATCACCACACATTTCAAGTACCTTATTTCATAAATAGTACATAACTGAAATAAAAAAAAAAAATAGTACGTCAGTATGGTTTCAGTATGGTCATTATATTGCTTATATTTTAACTTATATTTCAAAATATTTCTAATTCAATACAACTTTTTAATACTGTTTAAATAAATGATCTAATGCAAATTTTGCTAGGATTGTTGACTCTGATGTAAATCAAACAACGTTAGCGAAAAATTAAAAAAAAAATCATAATCAAATTTTAAGACCAGAAAAAAATATCCTCGAATAATTTTCTGAAATTGAAATGATACTCAAATTTAATTTGAATAAGTTGAAGTGCAGGGCATTTATAAATAAAATGAAATTGAAAAGAAAAATTGCAATACAGCAGAAAAAATGTTGAGATTCACAAATGTTTGAGAATCTTAAGCCACTCTCTCTTTTGTTAATTTGATCATCCAGCTCTGCTAGTGGTGTTAAAAAAAGAATCTGTAAACAAATACTATCTCAAAAATGACGAAGTGAGCTTGCAGTAAGTCATATAGCATTCTAAGAAAGTAAAAAAAAGAAAAAACCTTTTGTATAATGCGATAAAAAAAAGAAACTTAACTTCTATGGATATATTTGCTACCTCCAAATATTTTGGATTCCTCAAGTATTTTGCTATACCTGTATCGACTGAAATAGAAATGCTACCCATTTCCAGAAAATACAAATTTTTGCGAAAAAATGCACCTTCTTTGAAAAATGAAATTTCATTCTTTCTCAGAGAAAGAAGGTTTTACTATCTGGAAACATTAAGTGGAAAAAAATCGCATTCGAAAACGTTTCAATCATTTCTATTCAGGATTTTCAAAAATGAAAGGAACTGTAATTTAGAAGGAGTTACCAAAGGAACCTCACTAGAAAAAAGTATACTTCCTACACCCCGCTTTCATGAATGAAACATAAAACATTTTTTATGATACTTTTACATAAGATGCGTGGTCATTCTTTTCTATGATCATATTTTTTTACTTTATGATATATAAAATACACAAAGAGAAAATATTGTGAAAGTCAAAGAATGTTACCTTGAGATTTTGATGAATCTCCACGTTTCAGACTTACCCGAGGTCGGGAAATAAACCCTTTTGAGTTGTCTCTAAACAAGTACTCAAAAACATAAAAGTTTACAAAGGAACTTCGGTCGTGAACAATTCACTCACATCTCATATTTATATAAAGTGTAAATGGTAATTCGATCAAATGTAGTCATTTCACGTTCAGTGATCTTTCCTGTAGGACATTTTGAACGGTTCATGCATCGTGAGCATCGTACAAGTAACAAAAGGGAATTCACTGGAAATCTGTATGATCACGAACGTGTTGTAGCAGGTCCAACCAAGAGAGGATTCTTGGGACTCGATTTCCCATCTCCAACTACAGAGACTGGGGATTTCAGATGCTTGTCTTCTTCAGTGTTTAATGGTTAATTGTTAACGGTCCAATCAATGCAGCTTTTATTTCTGTTGTGAAAATAATGGGCTAGAATAAGGTGACTGAAAAGAAATGCTATTCATGTAATCCTAACTTTGAAGTAGCTTTCTGCCTCTAATTTATAACTCTTTCAACTATTCAAGAATAGGAAGAGGTTCCGTAATTTATGCTCATTCTGGAAAGTGCTGACACGGATATTCGCTCAACGATTAATTGTTTTTCACCATTAGAGATATTGATAGATCAGAGAAACTGAAAAATGGCAATGCTCATTTACAAATAATTCGTAGGAGAGAGTAAAAGAAGAAAGCTTATGACGTTGGGCAAACGCAATGCAAGAAGTGGGAATCTGCAAGTAGTTGATCAGTTTAACTAATTCGAATTACTTTGAGCAAAGTATTAAAGCTAATATTTTTAGAGCTAATATTAGAGTTAATATTTTTAACAAATAAACTTATCAAAACTATTTTTAGATATGTTCTTTTAAAAAATGAAGCAGATTATTATAGGAAAATGATTTTGCGTCTGGTTGCCACTGAGTTGTTCGTTTTTCTTTGTTTGAGTGTGAGGAAGAGTGCGTGCTCATCCTTAGGGGCATAAGTATTCCAAGTGCGAACGATTATAGGATTTCACATAATGCTCGAAAGATTAATATTAAAGAAATTGTATACCGTGTCTCTTACTGATTATGTAATAGAAGAATAATAAAGTCGGATTTCAAGAAATGGGTGTCCATGCAAGTTTTTATTATTTGAATGAGAACACAGTACTGACGTAAATGGAACGTGAGATGAAGTCAAGTCTAGGCTTATATTTAACATATTAGCGTATTATGAGAATGAATTAAAATCAAGATTGATTTTAATTCCCCCCCCCCCGGAAGACTATCCCCTCCTTTGGAGGTGAGAATGCCAAATGAGTATGCTCAAAGTTCTTGCACAAGAATGATGACAGTGTCCAATTTTAAATAATAGACAGAAGAAAACACATTCTCTCCAGTTCCACTCTTTGTGAGAGTTGGAAGAATTATTGGGCAATGTATAAAAAAGAGACAATTTTATGATACAAAGTACGAAGGAGTGAAGCATAGACTTTTCAAGACAGATACAGGGAGTCGTTTCGTATAACATAAGTAGATATATCGTCACAGAACTGCTGATAAAGCAATAACATTCTAACAAATAAAAAATGTCTGCCTTTCATAGAATAGTAAACAGTAGAGCAGAGAACAAAATTTCGGTAGAACTTCAGTAGAGTAAAAAATTTAAAGGAACGTTTGTCAATTATATGGCATTATATATATTTGACCATAAACGTCATCAGTAGTTTATCTTGTGTAAGTGGCGCTTCTAAGCGTGTTAATATTAGCATATTTTATCCATAATATTTCCTTTAAAGAGTGAAATAGGAATATTAAAGAACTCTATGTATTTCTTTCCCAAAATAAAACTGACAACAGGAATATCCACCCGTTCCCTCAGCTGCTACTTTAAAAGATGAATAATGTTATTTATTTCTTCTTCGCACAATGCTATTTATATCTAAGTGTGCATCTTGAAGAAGAAATTACATTTTATATTTACTGAAGCAATTTTTCCTTCACAATTATTTTCCCTTTTGCCTTGTTCCTACAATGTTTAAACGAATTGTAGCTTCAAATATCCTGAAATGCTTTTATATCATGAATTCAATCCTTCATTTAAAATTTGCAACGGTACTGTATGGCAAGTATATTTATTCACTTGGTACATTTTCGGAACCGAAAAATTTAGAATTATAAGTAGAATCGAAAAGTTTCTAACATAGTTACAGCAAATAAAGTAATGAACAAATAAAATAAATCGAATTTATCATAAATTCGAATAGTTTGCCTTCTATAGATAATCTTTTTTAATGAGAATTCCATTAAAAGTAAAGAGCTTTATCTTTAACGTCTTGAGTAAAAAGTTTTTTCACTACCGTAGTGTGTCTTATCGCGAAAAATAATAACTTCTTGTAACTTTCCTTTCAACATACAACAAAAACAAGAACATGTTTTGACAGAAAGAGGGAATTATATTTCACTATCTGTCATAAAAAAAAACAATAAAGATATTTCGTCTGCCTTAAAGTTTTTGCTCAAGATAAATGGAATACATCACTAATATTTTTTTCAGAAATAAACTGAAAGTAACAATGAGTAATTATTTTCATTTTTAATGGGACACTGCTTTGTTTTTTATATTACATAGAACCTTTTTTTAATTAAAAACCTGTGTCGTTAGTTTTTGTTTATTTAATTGAAAATCGTGAGGCCGTGTCTAAAATAGAATCCTTTCAAAAATTTATGATCTTTTCATTTTAATATTAAAAATTTTAAAAAGTCATATTTATTCAAAATTTTCAGAGAAAGCCTTTGTGTAACAAACGATTTAAGTAATTATTCACATACATTAGAGGCCATTATTAAATAAGTTTCTAATCTCGGTTGTATGTACAGATTACTGCGAACTATCAACAAACATGTGGTAAATTCTTTTCTAGACGCATATAAAACGATTTCAACAATTTTTAGTTTAAGAATAAATCACAAGATTTAGCAAAGCAGAATTGGATTGAGAAAATTTTCAATTTAGTTCAGGCACATTTTTAAATAATACACATTATTTATAATCAATTCCTCATAATATTTATTCGGATTTTCTCCAATCCTGTCTTTTTTGTACAATTCTATTCGTTTAAATTTAATAACTAAATATTTTTATTTGCAACTTTAAATGATTTTATTTTAATCAGAATTTATATCAATAGTTTTTTAAATAGTAGGCTTATTAATACTATCTAATCTCGAAGTCCAAATGTCTTAGTTTCATTTTCACAATTTTCAAGCGTATATAAAATATCCAAACAGTGATAAATTTCAATTTTGGTTCGATTAACACAACTTCTTATTAATGTGGATAGTAATATATAATGTAATATATATTACTATGGATATATTATGTGGATATTGTATATTATGTAATAATATATATTATGTGGATAATGTAATACTCATTTAGTATTTGCACCGAAATGTGTGTGGGTGCTTCTCAAACCTATTCCCAGACTCTTCTTGGGAAGAGGATGAAACACAGATCTCATTTTGCATGTCCTGTTGTGAATGTGGTCAGAAATTAGTTTAAAGCCGAAATTATGATTAGAAGTAGTGTGCATTTAAGGACAAATTTATAGAAAAAACATTGCAATTCACGCCAGATTTTGACAGATCACCACGTTTTACACATCCCCTTAAGTTAGAAATACACATTAATAAAATATCTGCTTTCTGTCTATGATAAAAATAACTAAAAAACATTTTGAGGTAGACGGATAAAATTGGGTCTTTACACTAAAATGTGCAGATTTCTATCCCATTTTGAGTCGGAGAGGAAATCTTTCTGCCCGACTGTTCGCATCTAAGTGAACCGCCCAATGAAGACAGCTCAATAGATACAATTCGGCATGCAGCTTAGAGTAGAGAGGTCAATAAAATGTTGAACATCTGTCCTTTCAGAAGCAAGTAAAACGAAATAATTTATATGTATCAAATTTGGCACGGGAATTTGTGGCTGCAATTGCAATTCTGTGTCAAATTTTGATTTCAATTGGTTAGGGAAAAAGCATCTAAAACCTAAATTCGACTTTCGGAATCATTTCACCTGATGCTAGCTACTAATCAGCCAAAATTGTTAAAGGAACACGCGATAGATCGAATAAAAATTCCAAGTTCTCACCAAAGTTTAATATTTCGTAACTATTGTACGCCAATGCCATGCAAAGCGTCTTCTCTTTATCCACGATCCACAATTTTTTGCGTCCGGTTGACGATCATTCTTTTAATACAAAATATACGATAAAGTTTTGGAGAGATCACCACCGCTGTTTAAATATTTTAACTGTTTATTTAAGGTTTGATTTCTTTTAATTAATTTTGTGAAAATGAATTTGTTTAAATTTCTTTAATATGTCTATGAATTTCCCGGCATCCAAGTTTATTCACCATATTATTAAATCAGAATTTCGATATTTATGAAATATCTAATAACTAAATGAGCATAGTGAGGCATGTACGAATCTTGATAAAATGTTAATATTATTCTAATAATTTATCATTCGTAGTATTTCCAATTTTTAAAATTTATTTATTTGGTAACTAGGAAAATAAAGTTTTTCAACCATCCTGCTTATAGCTCGCAGACAGAGACCACAACCGTCTGATCGGAATCCAATTTCTGGTTGCAGATGACGTAAGCACTTGCTCCTCATCAAATAGGCAGCAACATCAGGATCTTCGAATCTAAACGGCATATTGAATGGACTTGTTGGATGATCGGCGGAATAGAGGTACGAATACTTTGATCCACAAAATAATAATCATTATGTCTGAAATTATAACATGAAAATATTGGAATTTCTTTTTTTTTTGTTAATCTTTAATGCTATTTTTAATAACATTTTTATAATAAAGCTACTGTTTTTTTTTAAAAAAATTGTATTTTTTTATTATTTACTTACATAAGATAATAATAAATTACAAT
The DNA here is from genome assembly GCA_026543865.1 of Argiope aurantia. Taxonomy (NCBI): domain Eukaryota; kingdom Metazoa; phylum Arthropoda; class Arachnida; order Araneae; family Araneidae; genus Argiope; species Argiope aurantia. Next base: position 79,425 of record JAPMOR010036729.1, read on the forward strand.
GTGTACATAGATGAATATCCCAACTTGGCACGATTAATAAAAGAATACAAAACAAAGTGCGACTTGTTGCTCATCAGAAATATAAAATACAACTGAAAGCTTAAATTCTACATTACTATAAGTTTTCAGATTTCTTTCAATAAATATCCAAAGCTACTTCAAGGTTTCCGATCCCTATCTTCTGCCATTCATTCAGCCATTGATTCGCATTTCTTTTATTATAATTATTTCTACAAAACATTTAGATGCTCCCTTCTTTAAATGATTCTTTATTCATGCAAAAACTGAAAGCATCGTTGAAACAAGTTGCTCGTTAGAGTGTTTATTTTCGTCAAAGTAAATTTTAATGATGCATAGAAGATTGCGAATCCTGCATAGGAAATTCTTGGTTCGAACACGAAGTAAGAAAAAAAATGAAGTTAAAAGAAAAATATCGCCAAGAAAAAGCAACGAATTGAATTGCCCTAGAGTATTCGTTAATCTAACAAGTCTATCAATCATTTTAATCTCCGTTTTAACTGATGCAAAACAAATTTAACTGAAGAAAAACCAATTTACCTGTTATATTTACGCTTCTCAATGTTTATTGGTTACTCGAGTTCACACCTTTAAGTGCCTCGACTGGAACGAAACTGCTGTATTTCGTACCAAATCCACATGAGTCGGAGCAAAAAGAAAATATTTTCAACAGTGTAACATTGACTCAAAGCAATAAAAGAAGCTCCCTTCATACTAAAAGAATTAAGGGGAAAATGATGTGCTAGAAAACATGTCAATCATCCGAATCCCCAGTATGAAAAATGAATGCAAACAGGTACTTGAATAACATAAAAACGGAACTGAAAATTAAAATTCTTACACTATCTCTTATAAATGGAAAATGGGAGTTTTTCCATGATATATTCGTGTAAAAATGAAGGTTACGTTTTTAGCTCTGTATTTTTTTCGCTGTTATTTCTGGACAAGTCTCCCATTTAAAAACTTGATGGATTTCAAAACTGGCTCTGAGGAATTTGGAAGGCAGCGCTTCAGCAAACTATAATGATCAGGATTTCATTTCTGTATAAGAATCTCTTTAAAATAAATTGAAAATTTTTTTTAAAGAGGCTTGTTGGAGTTTAAAATTTTTTCATTTTCAGATTTTTAATGTATAAGCTACAGTTGTCCTCGTTTTTGCAATTCTTTTGTTAATTTTCTCCTGGGCAATTAAGTATTTACTATCAGATTTTGGTTTGGCAAATTTTCCATACCTCCTTCTCCTTATTCATTTCATGAGGAACAGATGCAGTTGATTATATTTCCGATATTCTTTCTTTGCAATTAATTTTCTTTTAGAAGCTTTCCGCTTTACATCGCATGCATTTGATGTGCTCTCTTTCGTTTCCATCCACTGAAACGAACAATGTTTATTTGAATGAACTTTGCGTGGCAGCGTATTTCAATGAAGAAATATTAAGCAGAACATTTTAAAGAAGTTTGAACATTTTAATATTTCAACAAAAAGTCTTCATTGATTGTGACAAGAACGTAAATTTCAATTTCAATTGATAGAACAAAACATTTGCTACTGGTCACCACTTAAATTTTACTGATAGTATTCAGTGTTCATTTGTTTAGAAATTCTTTTCTCATCTAGAACAGTATCTTTTCGATTTATGTCGCTTAAACTATCCTATTTCAAACCCCCATATTTATATAAACGTTAACAAAAATTAGAATTCCGCAATTGTCAAAATTACTTCACTAAATCAGAAAACTCAATGTTCTTAGTCTCCCAAACAATATTTTGTCAAAAAATAATAATTTTATATTTTAAAAATGGAAGTATCATCTTATAAAAGTCAAACCTAAAAAGATGAAAACTAGAACCAATTTGCAGTATTCCTCTCGAATTTAAAAAAATATAGCTTAGTTTGTAACGTATCATCTTTGCAAGTATCAGCAGATTCAGATTATACAAGACTAGACACAGATTATGGATTATACCCAACAATGGAAATCCAATATAACGTCCTGTCAAAACCCCAGCTAATCACTGCAGCTCAAAGCTCATCCCCGATTCTTAATCAATTTTGAACTAAAGTAAAGTTTTCAATAGATGAGCGAAAAATAAAAGCAGGAAATCAATTTTTCATCGACCATTCGTTTCATTTCGACACTCTCAAAGATGGAGCCTGGAAGGCCCTCGAAAATACAAGAGCGTCATCAAAGCTTTATTCTCTCTTTAGCAAGGATGGGTGAACCACGGTGCTAAATGGCTTCCTCTCAGAAAGAAGGACTCGCATTAGGAACAATCTTTGTTTAATTCTTTTTTTTATCTCCTCTGAAGTAGAATTTTTCTCTTGTCTTGCAAAAAAGTTCTGCAGGTAACGTTTATTCAATGGAGAAGTGTAAAACTCGGAGACATGCATCAGTTTGTTGTTCATTTGAGAAATAGATCAGTGCTTCATTTTTTGAAAGATCGAAAAAGGCAGTCGAGATGTCTGTGCAGAACTAATGACAGATATTTTTCCCATTTTCATTTCCGATAAAAATGATAGATAATTTTATAATTGCTTGTTTTCGTCGACTGCATGATTTTCTGGTTAAACAGATCATTTTAATTTAATGTAGTCGATAAATTTGTTAATTTTTGATATAAGAATCTTAATTTCTGCAAAAAAAACAGCTTAAATAGTACCAAAGGAAGTGTAACATACAGAAAGTGAATTTACATTTAATCAAAATTCTGATGCAAGAATGTAATAAAAAGGCGCAAAAATTTTTGAATGTCATGAAATTCTGTATTTATGCTTATTTAGACATTTAACAAAGCAATAGATACAATGATTAATGAAAAAAATGGATCCAAACGAGTAAAGGGTTGAGCAAGAATGTCTTAACCCTTTCTAGGGCCGTGAGAAGTATGCTTCCCACCAAATTTATCAATCTTTGTATGAATTTATGTAGGTTGGCATAAGTTCCAACAAACTTTTTTAGAAACTTGGATGCTTTTGTTCTTTATCTCACACAAAATGATGAGTCTTGATTTGTTACTTAAATATTAATTAACCAAATTAATTAATTAATCAAATTAAATTTATATAATAAGATAAATGAATCCCTTTTCTTATTCTAATTTCTAGCCTAAAAATATTTTAACATATTATGACTAGAAAAAAATGGCCCTTTAAAGGGTTAAGCAACATTTTATAAAATTATTTTACCTATGTGAACTTTTTCAAAATGATTCAGTCACTTTTAAGTCCGATTCCTTTTTAATTTTATCCCCAATATAAATTGTAGAAGAGTTTCAACAGTCATTAACTCAGTTTCTCCTTCCTCTACTGTGACTAACAATCAGCAAATTCCCTGCATAAAAGCAAGCAGGGTCGCAAGTTTCAAAACATACTATCCATCAAAGAAACTAATAATTCGGAGTCCCGGAAATGCCGATTCTCAATCACAAACTCCGTTTTATGGGAAATATTACGACCTACTCTTTAACCTCAAGTTTCTCGCTTTTCCTTCAAGAGATTTATTTCTAGATCAGAAAACAAGCGTGCCACCTTCATTCTGCTCAATGATTTAAGGCTGAACTTGTCAAAATGTTGCGATGAATCAGAAAGAATGGGGCGAATAGTCATCTTGAGAGAGCCAATTTGGGTGAATTTGTGATCACTTTAAAATATACGTAATTTGATGTAATAAAAAGAAATTGCAAAAAGCATTCGAAAAAAGTTGTTCTAATTTTCAAAAAAATTTTATTTTTATTGACACATTATTTCATTCTTTTTTTTATAGTATTGATTTTTTTTCTACTATACAGAAGAAGAGGGGCATTCTATACATAAAAGGGCTACTTTAAAATCCTTCAATATTCTGTTAACAAAATTTCAAATTTGCTTCTAGTGATAATTAAGGAAGTCTTAAATTTCGGAAATGTAAGATACGATTGATCATTATTGGCAATCTTCGATGCATCATTCCTCACGAAATCACTCTCGAAATGACGTCGAAAGCCATATTGAATTGTTGTTACAATGATTAATTTTTGCATATTCTTCAGATCGCAAATTTTTATGTTTCAGATTTCTTGTGCGCTTACATTTTCCCCCAGTGTTCTTAAAGAATTCTATTAATGTGTTCTGAGAGCAATTCTTTGTTTTGAATTTTTGATCGTGTATATGTGTTAGTTACTTGAGGAAATAAATGATTGAACGCGTGGAAAATGCTTTACTTTTGTTGCCCTCGTTTGAATGTGAGCAATGATCTTATGGTTTTTTTTTCAGATTTCCTTAAGTAATAACTCCAAAAATCCACGCTACTCAATGTTCTAAACTCAATTCAATTACAATATTATTTATTTGTCATTTCAAAGGAGGTGCAACTATTTGTGAAACATGAGGAAAGCACATTTTCCTCAGACTCAAACTGCAAAACATTTCAGGCCCCCAACAGTAGGCCATTGCAGCTCTCTCTCCAATTGAACTGCAGATTCCCTCACTCTTGGACCGCTTGAATAAAAAAAGCCATCTTTACTCCAATCGATTCGAAAGAAGATAGTTTTCAGCCGATGGCCGTGAAATAAATGTAGGGAGAGCATAGGTTGGTTGCCCGGCTGTTCAAAAAGTCAAAATGGCATATAGTAACATGCAAGTGCACTCTTAATACATCCTTACTTTATTTTTTTACCGTCTTATAAAATTATAATAATAAATTTTTTTTTCGTATTGCATATATATACAGATTCATGTTTTAAAAAATGTAAGTTATTTAAATTCGATTCAAATATAAAAAATAAATAAAAATTGTAATATAATTATATATGTATAAATATATAAAAATAAGTATACATAGAAAATTGTTGAATCTTCCTAAAATTTCATTTCTCGCTTTCTGAGACATTAAATCTTCGACGAAAGAGACTGATTATTGATTTTCCGGTAAATAAAGTAGTCCAAAACCCCAACGCCTTCACCTTCACCTTCATCACCTTCATCTGATTTTGAATCCTTATTTTCTTTCATCAAGCCTATTTCTTGTATTTTTCTTCACCTTACTGTGTTACAAGAAAAGTACTTAATATAACACTGGATGTCGGAAACACTTTTTACTGTTTTATGAAAGGTGAACTCTGTGTCAGCAGCTTACTCATGTCCCACTTCGACTTCTTCGTGCAACTTGCCGATTTTGGAACAGGAGTGGATTTGAGGGGCGTGCAACTTAAATGTGTCCAGCAGGGGCCACCGTTTTGTGGACAACTTTCTTTGCCTCGATCTTTTCCAGAAATAGAGCTTTACCCAAGAAATAGAAATTTCCCCAAGGGCCTTAATACGGAGCTTTTCTGAGGATGAAGAGGTCCGAAGCCCTGAAAGTATAGTTCATGCACCCACCCTTTGCTTAGCTTCTTTTTGTCGTATGGAGTGGAGATTTCTCTTCTCTTGCAAAAACATTCCGTAGGGGCTGATGTAGATAGGAAAAATATCTGATGCTTTATGTGTGTGGCTCAAATTTTGAACAGGATTTTGTAACACATTTCAGCTTTTGTTCCGTTTTATAGCTCAAGGTCATTTCAAATAGTAAGTTACATACAATGCGAAAAGAAAGATTTAAGAAATCGTCGAGTTATTTTTACCTTTTAAGAATAACGGAATTCATTTGTAAATAGAATTCAAGGTCATTTCAAATAGTAAGTTGGATACAATGCGGACCAGGATACCCTGGTTAGTAGGGCGTTGGATTCGCATCGCTTGGGTTGTGAGTTCGAAAACTCTCTTTGTATATGGTGGCCAGTGCACGTATAAATCTGTCATAACCACAAAGTCCTCCAATTCGACAATATCACTGGGAGTACTGGATCAGGGGTGATCGTTCTCCGATTCAGGTCAAAATTACGATCTTTGGATGAGTAAATGAAATGTATAAATGAAGTTCGGCCCGTGAAAATGGTTGCGACGCCTGAGTATCTGAGACGTACTCTTGTCTATAGATAACGCCAGTGAAACAAGAGACGACAAAAAAACTCGGCTTAATATCGCTCTTCGTCAGCGGGATTGTTTATGACAAGTGCCATAAACAACAACACAACAACAGATACAATGCGAAAAAAAAAAATTTAAGAAATTGTCGAGTTATTTTTAACTTTTAAGAAAGACAGAATTCATTTGTAAATAGAGCAGAATCAAATTGAGCTCAGTTATAAAATTCTGATAGAATATTAAGACGCAAGAGTTTTGCAAATAGGAAAATCTACATTTATTACTCTAACAAAATATTTTAGACATTAATAAATTCCATCCTTTTGGAATTCCATTTTCTACTCTTTAATAAAATGGTTTCAGAGCTCAAGTTCATTCTTCATCCATCACACTGTGACTGGCAATCAGCAATATTTTCGCATAAAGACGATTGACATAAACTTGGCTGATATCATCCATTAAGAGAATTTTGATAGTTCATCCTAGCAGAGAAGGACTCTGACATCAGGCATATCATACATTACTGACCACAAACCTGGGTTTATGAGGCATATTACGGCCTATTCGTCAGCCTTAGGCCTGAAATATTTTAGCTCCAAAGGATTTCTCTCCAGATCAGATGACAAATATGTCTATTTCATTCAGCTGAATGGGTTTAGGACTCGACTTTGCAAAAAGGGCGGGATGGATCAGAAAGAACTGAATGGCTACTGAATGGAACTGAATTTTTCTTGCTTTTATTGCCTTTTCATTCTTATAACAGTTCTTGATATTCAATATTCCATACTTTAGATGGCCTAGTATTCCTTTTGTCGTATCATGGAAATGCTTCCATTTCTTTGATATTTATTACTTTTAAGGATCCCATAAAATTCGTGAATAATCTTGAATAGCTGCAACTTTGTAAATATATGAAGAAGAATCTTCAAAACTTCCATTTTTATTATTATCGTCATAAAAAATAACACTATATCATTTTATGATAATGTCTAATATGTATGCACTATAAATGGGACAATGTGAGTATGTTTTTTTCACTAACACAATACTTAGCAGATCTAGGTTTATCAATGGCAAAATCTGTTTTTAATTTTCCCCCGTCTAAATGAATATGAATTCTTGTGTAGTACTTTTTATTTTCTTTCTTTATTTTCCGAGGGGGAGAGGGGAGAGGCTATTCATTTTAGTTTAACGAAGTAATTCTATTTGCTTTTTTTAAAGTCATGGGTCAACATTTATTTTGAAATATATGTATAAAATTTTTAAACTGAATGCTTAAAAATAATTCTATTTATTTGGAGTAAACTTTTTAAATAGTAATAAGAAAAAAAATCAATTTTATATTACTTCTAAAGCAAAGGAAAATTGATTCATTAAATTAATAATATTATCGTATGTATTTTAACATATCAAAAAATGTTTTGTTTCGTACATTTTAGATTTAAAAAAAAATTCAAAAATAAAAATAAAAAATTCGTTGAAAATAAAGTGAAATAACACTTAAATATTTTAATGTCTCTTCCCTCCCCCGCTCCTTCTTCATTGTGACAATTCCAACATTCTCTCGAACTGGCTAAAGTGAGAATGAGGAAAATACCTGCAGAACACTTTACATTTCGCTGATCCCCCGCCTCTTTCTGTTTCTTTTTTGAAATGAAACAAAGCGAAATCCTGACACAATAGGCCAGATGGAGATGAGGATATTTTTCTTTCCGGCTTGTCTAGGAAGTTGCGAACTGTGCTCGAGTAGCCAAATTCTTCTTTTTCTAATGAAATCTCAGAGAAGTATTGCTAGAAATGCTGAAATAAATGAAGTTTTGCTTCTATTGTTTCTGGTCTAAAATACTTTTATGAAGCAATAAAAGATTCGATTTCGTTTCGTGCAAAACAATTTTATGAATCCCGCTAAAATCTTTTTCAGGCGATAAAAGTAAAAAAAGAGAGAAGGCGATTCTGCAAACCAAAAGTGAAAAAAAAATATTCTTACTTATTGAATTTGAAATATTTTTGTGAAATTCTAAAACAAGAAGAGTGAAAATATTATCGTGAAATATATGTAAGAATTTGTTTAAGTGCAATTCTAGACTAAATAAGTTTACAGCAACTGGATCAGAATCATTGAAACGATAATTTGTTTGAATTTTAAAACAATATAAAAATCCCTTTTGTACGAAAATATTTTCGGAATTCATCTCGAGAAAAAGTACCAAAATATAGCATATTTTTAATTAATTACAATTAGAATTGCAATTATTATGAATAGAGAGGAATATGTATTATAATTAGAGATTAAGATTAATTTCCTCTCTACCACTGTGATGGATGAAAGGAATAGATTTTGTTCATACATTTAACTAAATCTGATCACATAAAAGTACAGACAATTCTGTTCAAGAAATAGAATTCCATGATTCCCAATTTGCGAAAAACCCGAATGAAAGAAAAAACACTTCAAAAATAACACATTAAATTAAATTAAATTGGTAGACGATTTTTCCATTATCTCTGATGTTTCCTTTCGGTTCGGTGTCATAAAAGGGCTTATGGGAAGTTTCAAGAAGCCTTTTTAATATTTCATAAGTTGAAAGTGTTTCCTTGGGAAAAGTAATTCCATTTTAATTTAATTTCTGAAGTATAAAAATCTCATACACTTGTCGTTATTTTAAAGGGGCGCCACCTCCTCCATTTACAGATTAGAAAGTTTCTTTGAAATGAATTCAAACTGAATCATCGATTTAGTAAGAAAGAAGGTTTCTGCATTACTCTGTTCAAATTGCGCAACACAGAAGAATAGTTGTGAATCAGCATGCAGGCTAACTATTTATGTTAATATATCTATAAAATGAAGGTTACAGTTTTGATAAGTTGTGACCTATTCGCAAGGTTTAATTTTCTCTGAGACTTAAATTTATCATGTGAAATGTAAGCAAAGTTAAATTTATTTATTCAACGCCAGTTAATGCTGTTTTTACAGCTAGGCTAAATTTAGATTTTATGGTTTATATATATCCATTCCGTCTCTTTTTACTAAGAAATTATGAATACTTTCTCTATATAGTCTTTGGAGATAGTATTGTGATCGTCGAAAAGTCTGAATTCGAGATTTTGACGAATCTAGATAACTACAAAACGGACACAGCTAGACGTAAAAAAAATCGGCACACAGATTTAACATCTATAATACAGACATCTTTCAGATTTTGAGCCATATCCAATAAGAAGTTATTGGTCTGTGTTTCAGAAGCATTCAAACTCGATAACTCAGAAACGAAGTGATTCTTAAATATAACAAATTGTTACGTGATTTTGTGACTAAATTCGTAGTTCTCTGTCAAATTTTGTTTTCAAACGGCTGGAGAGGGGGCTCATTAAAACACAAATTCACCTTTTTTAGAGAATATGCGAGAAAATCTTGAAGAGGAAACTCCGTCTTTTTTCTTTCCCTTTCTTTTTTTAACGAGGAACCGTTTAAAAAATCAAAGAATTAGAGTATAAATAACGCATATAATATGCGGAATAATTTAAGTCCCTTTTTTTTTATTTAAACCTTGTAAATAAAAAAAAAAAAAAAAAAAAAAAAATGGTATTTTAACACAAGCAACGTTGCTGGATGCACCCCTCGACTAATGAATTTATTTGTTCCTTTACTGGCCTAAAATTTAATGTGAAAATTGCAGAAAAAAGGAAAAATATTTGTATTTTAGTGGATTTATTATAATTAAATAATTGTTTAATATATTAGATCCTATATATATATATATATATATATATATATATATATATATATATATATATATATATATATATATATATATATATATATATATATAATTTTCCATCATTTTCTGTAACTTTTTCCCATTTTCGATCAATAAGTCTTGAAATGGACTGTCTTCGTTTTTGGTATTTCCGATCAGTTCTCTCGTGAAGAGGATTTTGACTATCACCTCTGTTCCATTATTTGCCAGGGTATTTTATTTCAGTGGAATTCAAGAATGAAGATTAATTATGCGCACCAGATCATCTCGCTAATCTTTGTATAATTCTCAGATAAATGCGTTTTCTCTGCATAGCTTTTTCGATAGGTGATCGGAACACGTTCGAAGGTATTCAAATGATCTTTTCGTGGGCAAATATTTGATACATTCCCATCATTTTCTTTCATTAGATATTGAAATAAATCTTTCGTCATTACTGTTGCGAATCTACAATATTTTATCGAATAATGTATCCATCTGATAGGTTCAAAATATTTTTAATTTACCATTTTTTAATTTCATATTTCATACCAAGTATCATATATCAATTTTATTAATTTTTATTTTGAGGAAAATTCACAACCAATTATAAATCATTTAATCCATTGATAAACTGATCTTATCAATTAACGTGAATATTGTAATAAAATTTCAGCATAAAACAGTAAAAAAAATCCATACTTGACTTAAAATTAATTTTTTTTCAGATTTCCGATGACAACGGTCCGTGCAATCCTATTCTTCACATTAGACACCTCGTATTAGAATAGGAACTTCATCGTCTAGAATAAGGATATTTCAGGTTGTTATACAATTAATACACAATATATTTATTAAAATTTCACTGTTTTATTTAATAAGACTTAAAAATAGGAATCGAATGGATTCAATCTACTATAAATTACTGCTCAAAAATTAAAGTGTTCTTATGTTACTGTTAAAATTTTTTATTCGGATTTTACATAGAATTTCTAGTTTTTTCAAAAAAATATCATATTGACATAAAATAACAGATTTCATGTTTTAAAACTGGAAGTTAGAGCGATTACCTGTCTGGCGAGGGTTCATTTCGAGCGGAATTAAACCAGAATCTTGAATTCATTTACATTTCTGTGAGTGTTATGACATTCACACTTTGAGTCCTATTCTTAGGATTTCTAATTCACTTTTGTAGCCCCATTCATTAGCTAAGTGAAACATTAAAACAAGTGCAGACATAGAAGCATTCAATGAAGTAATCTGAAATGTTTGTATGATTGTTTACATTTGACAGGTGGCACAGGGCAGTATATAATAACACCGATTTTAGTGCCACACACAAAAGAGTATTAGCGTTTTATATTTATATATACAGATATAGATAGATTTATTTGAAGTTATTGAACGGTATTTTGATTTCACAATAGCTTCTCGCATATTTTGGAAAATAAGCATTAAAAAAAAAGAATATTTTAAGATAATGCACTCATTTTTAGAATCACTAAATGTACGAGAGAGCCATGATATATACTAATGTTAAAATGAAAGTGGTAAAGAAACTGCATATAATAATAACTGAACATAAAAAAAAAATTAAATAGAAACAAACATATCGACTTATACATATGATTAGAAAACCACTAATTCTTGTCAAGTGTATTTTTTCTTCTTTATTTTTAATTTCCTTTCTGGTTTTGCTCTCTGCATCCCGGAGTGCATTGCAATCAAATTTTTGTCAATGAGGCAAGAGTATTTTCCCCCTACAGAACCGTAATGAATGGTATCATCCACATCTATCACTTGTAGGGAGGAATAATTATTTTCATACGAGAAGGAAACTGAGAAACAGCAATACCTATTTCTTCAAATCTTCAGCGATCATCGCATATATCTATCTAACTGTCACGTCACAAACAATCAAAGAGACAGATTAAAGAGCCGGAATACTTGTATCTTCAGAGAACTGATTTTTTTAAAAAAATTTTTACATATTAAATATATATTATAATACATTAAATACATCCTTTATTACAGAAATAGATGTACATATATTAGATTTTCAAGTTACAGAACATTCATTCTGGAAGGCTCTCACTGTTCTCTTGTTCCTTCTTGAATGAAGAATGTTATTCTAAGCTTATTTGAATGAAAATAAACTCATTGTAATTATTAAATCCATGCTCAGAAATTATGCAAATTTTTGGAGCGGCATTTTACAGAATTATTCTTTCTGGTTGCATAGATTTGTGATGGCTTAAAAAGGATCGCATCATAGCATATTTTCAATTGGCTTTCAAAAAACAAAAAAGTTTGAAAGCAGATATTTTTCTTCGGTTTTAGTATTAAAATAACACATTCATTTTGTATCCCTTTCATTCTAGCAGGTAGGAAATTTACTCATGAAAAAAATCTCCTATATTTATAACAGAAAAGTTTCGTCGTCGAGAACATCTGAGTTCCCTCAACGTTGCGTTTAGCCATTCTCAATAAAAAGTCATCGGAAGAAAAATAAATTAGTCCCGCCGGCTCTCTAAAATAAGTCTCCCGTCTGTTGTCTGGCGATAAAATCATACCAAGAACGATATATCACCGATTCTTTTCTCATTTTCCTCAGAATAAATGACAATATCATTCCCTTTTCTCCTCCCTCCCCCATGTGATCTCTCTCCCACGAAACTGAACACCCCCTAAGGCAATCCAACCAAATTAGCCGGCATGCAAATCTAGGCAACATGCCTTCAGAAACTTCCATCGCCCCCAAAGGGGTAGAAAGCAGGATATTTAATTTCCGTTTCATCCCGATGGTGCTACCTGCTTTGAGCAGATAAGCAAATATAGTTAGATGTGTTCTTAGGTTGTAATACGACGTTCAGCGTAGTGGTAGAAGGGTTCTATGAGGAGTAACTGGTGCGTAAAGGTCAAGGGAAGCTTTTGATTTCATGCAAAAAAGAACGAAATAGGTGCCGAAAGGAGAGAAGAGATTCGATTTACGATGTAATTTTGTGATTGCACTGTGATTGCTCCCCCACTTCCGACGACGGTGTCTTCCAAACAGTCGGAAGTGAAGGAGTCACGTGGCATCCGAACGAAGAAAATCAAACAAGGAAGCAGCGCAGAGAAGTTTAGCGTTGTCCACCATGGACTGCAGAATTTTGGATATTTTGCTTCTGCTAATTAGTTTAATACCTTTGCTAATATGTAAATCTATGCAAGATATAGAATAGTATTTGCTTTCTGATTTTGATCCTCATGATTGATTGGGAAAATGGAACCAAAACGATGGCCCATAAAAGTTTGCCGCAAATCATATGCTTGAAGAAAACGAGTGAAGATAACTTTAGTGTGATGCGTTGATATGTCAGCCCAGGTGGCAACATTTGAATAGGGAATTTTATACTTCAAGAGAAATAAGGTTATACTCAGTTGGCTTGTAAATTCACGTTTCAGTCTTAATGATTACTGATTCTGAATGAGCCCAATCATTTTTTTCTCGTGTACGTACACTGAATCTCATTTAAATTTATGTTTAAATTAATAATATCATATGATAATAATATGAGTATTTGGAATGAACGATTACATCGTTCCTTAAGACCTAATAAAAGGTTTATTTGTTTTTAAAGCTGAAAAAGAGAGTAAAAATTGAATTCCTCATGCGGAACTTAAATCTAATAAAGCTATATGGAATTTAAATGAATTTAAATTTTTTATGTGTTTAGAATAAGAGTAGGTATAAATTTATTGTTAATTATTGTAGTTTAAAAGTTTTCTGAAAGATGTAGTATTATATTAAATTAATAAACAAATATTAATTAAAATATTATACAATTAAAAATAATTATAATTTGCCAAAAATATTCTAGAAAAATAATAAATGTAATCTAATAATTAAAAAAATATTTACAAATGCTTTAATTAATGCATTAGTTTAAAATACAATAACAATAAAAATACAATACTGTAAGAATATCAATAATATTTGCAAAAGTTAATGTCAATAAAAATGCTTTAAATTATTGGTATAGATGTTTAAATAATTGGATTCATTTGGAGATTAATTATTTGTGTGCACATCTTAAATAATCATTATATTCAATTTTTGAAATGAAAAAAAAAAATAGTACAAAAAAAATCAACTATAAAACTAACAATATATAAAAAAAATCATCTATTCCACAGCCAGAGTTGAATAATTTTACATAGTTCCACTTTTCAAGAATAATGACATTGGTTTCCACTTTCAAAGCATTATTAAATGTATATTTCTGCAAGAGTGAAATCTCTATTTCCTCTGCTCTTTGCCCTATACAGTGGCGCTATTTTCTATGCATATCGGAAATTTGTTGTCCTGACGCGGCGCCAACGAAACTTACTCCTCTGTCAATATTTCCATCAACAATATAAAAAAAATAGATATTGCAAATTTTTATCTTATTTTCAGACGAATGTAATTAAATTTAAGATTTACTTTTGATACATTTTCAGTTTTACAGCCCTATTTTCTTCTCTCTTCTCCTAAAGTGAAAATTTTCTTTAACAGAGAAATTTCATTTCGATTATTCAAAGTATAACAACACTTAGAATGATGTGGATATATAAAAAATAAGAACATATTTTTTCAAATCATTAAATTAAATTTCACTTTTGTCATAATTTTTTTTCATAAAATATAATTTTTTATTTACAAAGAATTTAAAAGTTGGTAAAAAGAATGTTATACTATCTATGTATCAGATTGTTTTCATTAATAATTTCAAGAAAATATTAAAAATATTAGCTTTTATCCATCTGCTTGCCTTCGAACTCAAAAGAAAAATTAAATTAAATAAAACTGTAATGTAAAATTTTGCATTACCAAGCAGCAAAAGATTGGAGGACAAACACACCCATAAAACTGCAGATGTAGGGCGGTGTTGTCCCGACATTGGGTATGTCCCCCGCAGAAAGCCGAGCGATAATCTCCGCGACTTGCTTCCGACATATTTACTGATCATTTTCCGATATGTTTTGACAGTGGGTGACCCAATACGAATCATTTCCCCATGCCATTTATCAATGGACGATCCAATACCAATCATAAGTCGATTTATTACTGAACACTTGCCACCGTCATACTGAAAAATTGTTTACTAGTTTCTTTTTTACTGGTTACAGTGTTCTTAAACTCTATAAAATAGAGTCATAATATTTCAAACTTTAAAATAAAATACTTTCAAAATTTTACCAAATAACTAAAAATACGAAAAATTTTGCATAATTTTTTTCTAGATTTAGTTATTAATTAATAATAATTGTTAATAATTTTTAGTAATTTTGTTTATTACCTATTTTGATAAATTTAAAACACCGTAAAACATTTACTTACTATTGATAGGGTGACGTTTTTCATGATTTTCATTTAACTTTTCAAATTTCTTCAGCTTTTTAAACTATAATTATAGCCTATATTTTACGTATACAATTTTTAAAAGACAAAATGAAATTCTTTCTTATTGCTGTTTAAGAAAATAAGCAAATATCAAAATAATCTGAAATAGTTTTAAATTTGATCATCTGTACATCTATCTACATAAAAGATTTATTTCTTTCATTTATATTTCCTATATATTTTATTTCATTGCTTAATACATGAGAAAAAGTGATGAACACATTCACAGTGAACATTTTATAAGGTCCCAAACGACGTTTAGTTGGTAAATTCGCAAAAATGTGAGGGCACGAGAATTGTTGGAAACTGTAAACGAATTAATAAAAAAATAACAAATGTTGTTTCAACAATGAATTTTTTAAAAGTAAAAGCACACTCTTAAAAGTGTTTTTTCATGCAGGTAACAATATGGTTTGATAATCCAAGGGTTCATTAATTCTTGAAACGAAAAAGTACTTTAGAATCCTTGCCTGCAAAAATATTAAAACTTGAAGAAAACTAAAAGCATGAAAATGTAAGGAATTTTATACTCTATAATTTGATACAAACATGTAGTGTGCAAATTGGTGATCTTAATGATATTTAAAAAAACTAAAATAGGCTCCAGAAAACATCGCGGCAACATCGGTACCGATGTTTCCAGAGGATGTTGCCAAATTCGAAAGATAAATTCAGAGATGTGATAGCAGGCATTAAGGAGACGAAAAATTACCATAAAACGCTGCAGAAGATTTATATTCGATGAAAATCACAAAAAACAGATGCGTAGAAATCAATCAGCCAGGCGAAGAGATTTGCCCTGTGAATACGAGCATTTTTAACAAGGTAGTCGACAGGAAGAAGCTTTCTTGTATGTAAATTTTCTATACGTTCGAGACCGTTCGCAAACAGCAAAGTAGATTTCTCATATGACGAATATTCAGATACACATTGAAATTAAGACAGGGCTTAGGGTAATGGACTTCCAGCATAAAGAATGTACCAACAACAGTATCCAAGAAGGCGTTGTACGCAACTACCACCTTTACAAACAACGATCGATGGCTGCGGGATCTTTTCAAATAACGAAGGCGAATGCAGGGGCGAACTCAGTGTGCGCTCACCTGACACACAGTTTTTAAAGGTTTCCATCAACAATCAGTTGTAGCTGAACTGGGTATTCGGCACGGTTTGAGTGTACAGGTTTTGCGTGCTGAAGACATGTGCTGTTTCCACTTGGAGAAAGTCCAACTCCTATGCAATGATGAGTATCCATGTCGGATGGAGTTGGCACTTTGGATGCTTGATGCCAAACAAGAAGATGGTCACTTTTCTGAGAGTTTTATTCTCAGATGAAACCTGCTTTACGGGAGAAGGCGTCTTCAACACGCACATTGAGCAAGTATGGTCATTCTAAAATACCCACATCACTACTCGTCAAACATACAACACAAGTTTAATATTAAAATCTGGAAGGGATTCTCGGAGATCATATTTTGAGACTGTATCTTCTGCCCGAATGCTTTAGTGGCTCAAAGTACTTTATTTTTTCGCAACAAATCTTTTTGGATTCACTGCAGGCAATATTGACCATTCTACTTCAGAACATTTGATTAATGCATGATTGTACAACAACACATTTTAGTTGCAATCGTGAAATCTGGCATGTTGTTTGAGAATGAAAGTTAACGGTGATCAACTCTGTAATGCTCATTAATGAATACTTGCTCGCTGCTTTTATTCTCCTCGAACGTATAGAAAATTTGCATACAAGACGGCTCCTTCCTGTCAACTACCATAGTTCCTAATGCTCGTATTCATGGGTCAAATCTCTTCGCCTGGCTTCCTGACATCTGTTTTGAGGATTTTCACAGAATAGACGTTAACTGCGACCCTAGGTTTTCTGGTAATTTTTCATCTCCTTAATAATTACTATCACCTCTCTGAGTTTATCTTTCGAATTTAGCAACACCCTCTGTAAACATGGGCAACGATGTTGTCGCGATGTTTTCTGGAGTCTATTTTAGTTTTTCTTTAATATCTTAAAATCTCCACAGTTTTCATACTACATGCTTTATCAAATCAAAGGGTATAAAATTTCTTATATTTTCATGCTTTTATTTTTCTTTAATATTTTTGAAGATAAGGGTTCGAAACTACTTTTTCATTTTCAGTAATTTACGACTCCCTGGAACATTAAATCAGCATGTTACATACATGGGAAAAAACTTTTAAGAATATACTATCAATTTTTAAAAAAATCATAGTTGAAACATCAATTATTTTATTATTAATTTTTAAAATTTTTCAACGATTCTCAGAATTTTTATATTTTTGAGATTTTCACCTACTAAACTTCGTTTCGGACTCTATGATGTATACTGATTTTTTATTGATGCCTACTATCACCTGTTTGAATTGGTCGTTCGAATTCGGCAGCACTCTGAATATAATTGAAAATACGCTTACTTGTTTGTTTGGATCTTATGCAATTTCATATCTTTTTGCAGATATATATATATACACTGGTGTGCAAAACTTAAGCAACAGGTATGTTTTTTGCCATAACTTCACGAGAAATCATCTGAGAGACATGAAATTCAGAAATGAGATACAACATTTTGTTCTGAAAGAATGACGAAAGCATAGTTGCGCAGAAATGAATACAATGCATACAGTATGGAATCAAACAAAAAAGGCTTTCTTTAACTCATAGTATCGTTACACATGATTGTCTGTCCAAGAGGAAGAACAGCAAGCAGATGTTCCTTAGTATGGGATATGACCTCCCCTTACTGCAATGGTTGCTTCGCACCGTCTCCCCATACTCAGTACCAGATTGTCCAACAGTTCTTGAGGTAAGAGTGTCCATTGCTCAATCAGCATCTGTTTAAGTTGTCGGGTGTTCCCAGGAGGATGTAATCGTGCCGCAAGGCGTCTCCCCAAAACATCCCACACATATTCTATCGGATTTAAATCAGGGGAGCACGCCGGCCAATCCATTCGAGTGATATCTTCACTTTCCAGGAGCTCCTCAACAGCATGAGTCCTGTGTGGCCGTGCACTGTCATCCATAAAAACGAAATCTGATCCAATGGCACCTCGGAACAAACGCAAATGGGGAAGATCACCTCCTGACAATAGCGATCTCCAGTTACAGAACCTCTGTCGAAAACGTGGAGCTCAGTCCACCCGTTCATCATAATGCCTCCCCAGACGACAACTCCAGGACCACCGAAACGGTCTCTTTCCGTGATGTTATTGGGATGAAACCGTGTCCCGACCTCTCTCCAAATCAACTGGCGTTGGGAATCGCTTGTAACATCACGGAAATAGACCGTTTCGGTGGTCCTGGAATTGTCGTCTGGGGAGGCGTTATGATGAACGGTCGGACTGAGCTCCACGTTTTCGACAGAGGTTCTGTAACTGGAGATCGCTATTGTCAGGAGGTGATCCTTTCCCCATGTGCGTCTGTTCCGAGGTGCCATTGGATCAGACTTCGTTTTTATGGATGACAATACATGGCCACACAGGACTCATGCTGTTGAGGAGCTCCTGGAAAGTGAAGATATCACTCGAATGGATTGGCCGGCATGCTCCTCTGATTTAAATCCGATAGAACATGTGTGCGATGCTTTGGGGAGACGCCTTGCGGCAGGATTACATCCTCCTGAGAACACCCGACAACTTAAACAGATGCTGATTGAGGAATGGGCACTCTTACCTCAAGAACTGTTGGACAATCTGGTGTTGAGTATGGGGAGATGGTGCGAAGCAACCATTGAAGTAAGGGGAGGGCATATCCCATACTAAGGAACATCTGCTTGCTGTTCTTCCTTTTAGACAGACAATCATGTGTAATGATACTATGAGTTCAATAAAGCCTTTTTTTGTTTGATTCCATACTGTATGCATTGTATTCATTTCTGCGCAACTATGCTTTCGTCATTCTTTCAGAACAAAATACTGTATCTCATTTCTAAATTTCATGTCTCTCAGATGATTTCTCCTGAAGTTATGGCAAAAAACATACCTGTTGCTTAAGTTTTGCACACCAGTGTATATATATATATATATATATATATATATATATATATAT
>JAPMOR010036729.1:98727-189815 GCA_026543865.1 Argiope aurantia
GTAATTATAATTACTATAGCAAAAATTTAGATAAAATAAATATTACAGATAGTTACTGTAACAAAGAAAACTATAAAGATTTTATAGATGTTGATAAAGGTCATATTATTACAGGTAATTTAAAAATAATTTAATCCAACTTTTTAAGAGATTTAATGGGAAGAGGAACCAAATTTAGATTAAGAGAAAAAATAAACCATGACAAAATGTTGATTTCTATTGGTAATGATTTGGATGTTTTTATTGCTAAATTATCTAGAAAATACCATTGGCCTGCGGAAGGTTTCGGAGAATGGAAAGTGAGAATTTTAAAGGAAATAAAAATAAAAATGAATATTGATTTTGACAGATCTAAAGAACGTGGGATTTATTTTAGTAAAACATTAAAAAACGAAATAAAAATTTTAAAAGAAAAATTTGTTATTACAGTAATAGATAAATCAGCAAATAATTTCTGTTTAATATGTAAATATTATTATAAAGAACTTTTAATTAATGAATATAACTCTAACGCAACTTATATCTTAAAGAACACCGGGAAAAAGGAATTAGATAAAAGAATGCTAGCTTTCGCAAAAAAACCCCACCAAAACTAAGACTTGCTTTCTTAACTATCCTTATTTATTCCCAACAGTTAAATTTCATAAAAATCCATTAAAATTCAGATTCGTGACCTGTAGCACTGGCAGTTATAATTACTATACGGGTAAACATTTCTTTAAATACTTAAAAATTATCCTGGACAAAATAAAAGATGAAGACAACTTTATTATTTCTAGTAACAAAGAAGTTCTGGATTTTCTTAAAGATAACAAAATTAATAAACTTAATACTTTTGATTTCGAAAATTTATACACTAATCTACCTCATGAAAAACTAATAAAAGTCTGCACTTTTATCTATGACGAATATTGAAATGAAAATATCATTCCTAAAAATAACTGGCTTGAGTTATGTAATTTTAATATTACTGAAAATTACGTTTTTAATGGTATTAATTTTTCTAAACAAATTAAGGGCATTCTGGCTAATATTTTTCTACATTACTATGAGAAAAAAGTAATTAAATATAATTTGATAAACGGGTGGAGATATATTGATGACCTACCTTTGATTAACTTCGACAATACTAATATTGTAACTAATTGCTATCCAAAAGATTTAATTCTAACAGAAAAGAATAAAAATCAACTTGAGGCTACCTTTCTGGATTTAAAAATCGAAATTGATAATGATAAAACAATAGTTGGTATATACGATAAAAGGGATGAATTCAACTTCAAAATAACAAAACTATGTAACTACCATTCCAATCTAAATTCTAAAATTTTCAAAAATCTAATTTTCTCACAAGTTAACAGGATCAAAAAGGTTTGCAATAATAAAAATTCCTATATTGAAGCATCAAACAACCTCATTAATAATTTAATTAAAAATGAATTTCCTAAAAATTACTGTAATGTCAATTTTTTAATTAAACAAGGTATGGTTTGGGATTAATCCTTTGGCTTAAATAAAAAATAGAACTTTCCTTGCATATTATATCACTCAATAGGTGGCGCTGGGAGCTTACAATTTTTACCTAAATTACCGTTAGCTTTGTGTTTTTAATAAGCGGGAATCACAATCGATAGCTTAAAATTTCCTTGACTGCTGATGGTATGTTCTTGCCTTTTCGTTTTGTCTTTAGTGTTATTTTATGGTATTTTGGTTTTCATTGTTTTTTGTTATTGTATTTTTACTTATTAGTGATTTTTCTTCTAATTTGTTGTTTTGTATTTTCCTTTCTGCTAAAATGGTATATCTCTTGGGCCTAATTACAAGGGATTTTCGGGTCACGAGGAATCATTATTAGACTTCATTGTCTGCATTTCCTTAACAGAAAAAAAATCCCTTTTTTTGAATCCCTGCCTGAGGGTGACCCTTGAAAAAGTCTTCAGGCTGGATTCTTTTTTATATTTTGTTATATTTTTTTATTTGGTTTATTTTCTTTTCCTATTAACTTGATTTTTATACTTATATATATACATGTAAGCATTATTTTATGTGAAGCAGAATGCAATTTGAAGACAGTGAAGAGACTTGCTATTTCGTTACGTCATTTTATTTCATTTTTAAGAAGCAGGCATATGTACAAGCGACGTGCACACAGAACGACACAGAAAAGGAATGAGGAAAAAAGCTCCTGGACATTTTATCCCTGGTCTTATATAACCTATGATTTTGATAGGGAAAACATTTCTTCATAGTGTTAATATATTACGAGATTTCGATAGGGATTTTCGTTACAAGAGCGGAGAAGGCAGGGTAAACACAGGGAGATTTTAAAAAAGAATTTGCCTCTTCACACGGAGTGTGGGATAGTTCAACTTTTAGCTGATTCTGCAATTTAACAAAGCTTCTCTTGAATTAATTAAGTAGACCAGTGGAATTGGATCACGAAATAAGAGAATATTTTAGAATAAAGTTACTATGGCTAAATTAAGATAAAATCTTTAATTTCATTTAAAAATAAAATTTCAATTAATTAAATTGAAATTAGAGTTAAAATATCATTACAATTCCCCCCACCCCCCACACTGCAATGCTCGGAAGTATGTCGGGGCCCTCGACATACAGCCTTACCTTACAGTGGTGGTCAAATAAGAAACTAAAATTTAAAAGCATATTAAAAGTGATACTCGAGTTTCCCCTACCTTTACAATAATATAAAAATCATTTTGAACAAGATTATGTAACACACAAAAAGATAATGTGATATCTGTGAAAATATTGGATAAATATTCAACAACACCAAAAATAATAATATAAAATATGCAATGTACAAATGATTTTCCGCAGAAACTCAGTCTATTGTCTCTCAAACTGTAAGATTGTCTCTATTTGATGAGGAATGCCTCTAAAGAATGTTTGCATACAGTGTCCTTTGAATAGTAGAAGGCTCATCAAAATGATCAAATTGAATGTAAAATATTGGAATAACAAATTGAATTTATATAATAGTAATATATCAACCTAGTTCTAATTTTTGTATATAACACTTGAATCTGGAAATAATAATATGATATTCAAAATACTCTTAAAACATAAATATTCAAAAACAAATGACAAAAAATGTCTAATTGTAAAAGAAAAACTTTAACCCACTAGTTAGCCAATTAGTGGTGAATAGTAAAACCTTGTCCACCAATTTCTAGTCGTGGGTGAAACTTAATGACCTAAAATTAGGACATCAAGAAGGGGGACATAATTCTTATTCTCTCTCATCCAGGAATATTTATTTCCAAATGGAAAACAACATATCCAGGATAAAAATAGAAAGAGATAGAAATTAATTGTGAGGTTGACCCTATACTCACTCCTCAATAAGACTGAAGTATCTGAATGTATTTTGTGATGGCGCCTATCACAACATCATCATGAAGAAAAGAAAAACTAACTCTTACGAGTGGAGACAACGGGCCAACCTAAGTTGGGGATTATGTTGAAGAAACATGGGAAATAAAAGGATTTTTTTTTAATTTAAATTATTATTCATGGCTTAATTTTAATTTTTCTGGTGGGTAATATGTTCTTAATTTTGATACGTGTAGACAATATCAGTAGCTTTGTTTGTTAATGCATTTGGTTTAGTTATTTCATAATTTACATCTGAAATTTTAGTTACTATTTCATATGGACCTGAAAATACAGGAGATAATTTTCTATGATTGGGGTAATTAAATTCCTCATACATTACAATGTCACCTGGTTTGAATGGAGAATCTATAAATCTAGCATCATATCTTATTTTATTTTTATCATGATATTTTATTGTATTATCTTTAGCTAATTTTCTGGCTTTTTCTACTGGAGGATGGAATTGATTTTGAGTTAAGGGAGGAGGATAAGGTAAAGTGCCAAATAACAAATATACAGGAGGAAATTTTGTAACTGAATGAGGTGTTAAATTATATTCATTGATTACTTGTTCTAAAAGTTTAGTCCGAGAAATTTTAGCAGAAGAAGAATTGACCTTACACTTTAATTTAGTTACTATTGATTGGTTAACTCTTTCACATTTCCCATTAGTTTCTGGATGATGTGAAGATGTTAACAGATGCTTGACACTGTAATTTCTAAGGAAATGTTTGAATTTAGATGAGGTAAAAGCACCATTTCTATCAGTTAATAATTTGGAAGGAACCTGAATTTGGAAAACCTTTAGCTGTTTCTGAAATTTAACAAAGCTTCTCTTGAATTAATAATTAGAGACAGTGGAATTGGATCACGGAATAAGAGAATATTTTAGAATAAAGTTACTATGGCCTAAATTAAGATAAAATCTTGAAAATTAATTAAATTGAAATTAGAGTTAAAATATCATTACACACACACACACACACACACACACACACACACACACACACACACACACACACACACACACACACACACACACACACATATATATATATATATATATATATATATATATATATTGAAACGAATAAAAAATAATCTGAATGTATGAAACTCCTATTCCGAAACAAGAGGAGGAAAAAATTTTAATCCCGTGTGAGATTCGATTCCGGGGCACCAAAATTAAAATTGTCTCGCTGTGATCTTACCAACTACACAAAAATCTCTTCTGGGCATAACTGATGCCTATTCTCTTCATTCGCTTATTCCTGCCCGACTTATCCAAATAGAAGTCTGAAAATATGCACATTGTATTACTATGGAAGAATATCAGAAGTCATTCGAATTTGAAATCCTCGTTATTTATCGAAAATTTTTCCTTTTTTTAGCAGAAATTATTGTTCTTGTTAACTATTAAAAAAATTTTGAAAAAAAAATCAGAACTTTCAGAAAAAAAAAAGATAGGAAAAAAATATATATTCTTACCTAGTGCAAGATTCGAAACAGGGATATCAAAACTGAAACTGTCAAGATGTGATCTTGCCCACGACACTACGAACTCGTCTGAGGCTTGTGATGCTTGTTCTCTTCATTTGGTCATTCCTATCCAACTTTCCAGATTAAAGTCTGAAAATATGCACAATGTTTGCCTATATGTAAGATTATCAGATAAAAAATTTGTAAAAAATTTAAAACTCATGTTATTTATTAAAAATTATTCCTTTTTTTAGCAGAATTTTTTTCTTGTTAATTATAAAAAAAATGATATTTTTTTAGAACTTTCTTAAAATTTTAAAATCAAATAATAAATAAAGCTTAAATAAATGAGTGTGAAAAAATGTATTCACACTCAGTGGGAATTTCGAACCTGACATACTAAAGCCAAAATAGGAATAAATCTGTATTAGAAAAGTTCATGTACACAATAAACTAAAATTATGTAAGACAATTTAAATAACACGGTTTTAATGTCAGATTCTTTGGCGGAATGATGGACATGAAATCATATCTAAATGCTTAAGTATCAAAACTTATAACCCATATCCCGAATGAATGTTCTGTCCAAAGAACTGATCGTCAAAGGCTAATAGAGTGATAATAATTGTTGTCACCTTTTGTTTTAAAGAAGAAAAAAAATATATACTTTTTTTTATTACGGTTCCTCTATCGATTTAAAGTGTTCAAACTTCAGTACCTTCATCTGGAGTCAACTCATGTTGCTATTCAAAAATATGTAAATAAAAGAAATTATAAGGAATCATTATTTAACTGGGTTGATTCCGAAGATATCAAAACATCTAGTTAAGTGAAACAACTAGTTAATAAAAACTAAATATATCTTTATACTTTAATATAGTTTTATGACCCATTTTTTCTTCAAAAAGGAATCACCTTTGAAAAGTACCCTCGTCATAAATTCATTATTAAAGAAAATACTCTTCCCACTATAATTCATGATTTATTTTTTATATTTCTAATTCGGTCTTAAAGACATTGTTAAATTAAAGAATACAGAAAAATACTAAAGATCTAGAATAAAATACTTAATAATGGGTAATACTCCGTGTTTTTCGTCACATTTGATTATAAATTATTGTGAGGCTGCAACAATAATCGCATTTACTATGGAGAATTATCCTTTGTATAGTTTTTCAGAATATCGTTGCGAAAATCACTCCATTTACGAGGTAATAAATATTAAGCTGCTGGGTATAAAGTTTTCTTTGAAAAGCATAAAAGACTTTATTAAATAGAAATAATTTTAATAATAAAACTGAAAGCAAAATAAAAGGACTGAAATGAACAAATTTGCATCTCCATTTAAAAAAATAATTATTATAAAAAAGATTTAAATTAATAATGCAAGAAGTAACATGATATTTAAATTTGCTATATTTTAATTAAATTTAATTTAAATTAAGTTATTTTGAGCGCAGATACAATTATTTTAATATCTGAAAAGGCATATTTTATTTTCTTCTTGGCAGCTGCCAGCTAAAAGTTTTATCAAAATTCTTAAACTATTTCTACGCATAACACTTCGATTATTCACACTTAACTCTCAATAACGCCATTTTTTTTTCTTCGTCGCCAAGCAGATAATAGAAACACCATGAACCTTAAAAAGGAAACAACAAGTGAACTGAAATCAAGAATAACCCTCTCTGCTCTGTTTGATATTTCCCGGCGGTTTTCGTTCCATATCATAAAGCGTTTTGAAAAAACACACAGTTTACAGGAAACGTATTCAATATTTATTAACTTGAGAGCATCTTTCATTTTAATTTGATTTCCGGAGAATAAAAATCTCTCCTTGCACTTTTTAAGAGACCCGACCTGTGTCACTTACATGTTAAGAAGCCGCTTTGAACTACAAATCATCGATGACATAAAAGTAAGATTTTTTGGATTTCGGTGCAGTCTCTGTAATGAAGATCACAGCGGAAAATCTGAGGGCGAATATACGAGTTACTTATCGACAAATTTGTGGTCAAAAGCTTGTGATCCTTAATATGGATAAATTTTCTTTGGAGATGGCTTGTTAAGGTTGATTTTTTTCTAAATAAGGTTTCAACAGTGTTCAATTAAAAGATGTATTTATCAATGCACAATAAAAGTCCAATTTAAAACGACCCTGTTTAATGTTAGTTCGATAAAATGCTGTTTTATTGTTGGGGTTTCACTATCGCATTAATATTGATCTATATAATTTTTGTTTTATTATTTCTGCATAAATGACAAAGCATAATGTAATAAATTATATGCTTATACATCGAAAAGTAATTTGCATCTTTTACTTTTGTCTTCCTGTCTGAACTAATCGAAAGAAAGCTTTTGGTGCGTGTGTTTGTGCTTCCGTGCATACGTGTGTCTATTCAACCAATAGACCCAAAGCTACCGAATTCGGCATAGATATATTTTATAAAAGGATAATATACATTAAAGAATAATTTTTAATATTAGTTAAAATTTTAAGTTAAAAAAATTCAAGAATATTATAGAATAAAATATATTTATACCATCTTAAAGTTTAAATATTTATAATTTTAACTATATTAATTATGTTTTCAAGCAAGTGTTTCCCCCTGAATTTTGACAATTTCTTAATTTTTTTTGCAGAAATCTTACCAATAGATTTCATTGTCAAATTAAAATTCAAACCATTTTCATTGTTTCATCAAATATTTATTTTCACACTAGCCTGGTGGTAAGTTCTCGTTTTCGGGACCGGGGGAGGAGTGACATGTTCGGAAACCTTTCCACCATGTAAGCAGGTCAGCTGCACACTAAATCCGTCTGCGTTATATTGATAAACTTTAAACAATGCCTTTTTAATGATATCAATTCAATAAACCAACAAATTTTTGGCATATTTTTTATGAATTATTTTTTTCCTTCCAATGATAGATTACATAGTTGCCCCAAAATTGAAACAGCTTTCATTGCCTAATTAGATTTTTTATCGCGTTCCTTTCTTCCAATGAGGCTTTATTCATTTTGTCAAAACGAATAAGAAACTGCAGTGACAGTATCACGAAGTTTAAAAATAGAGGAACTACGAATTTGCTATTTTAAGAGCGATAGGATTGTTGGATTGTTCCCCCTTATAAGACCTCGTGTTCATAACAAACAGAAATTATGTAAGATCATTAAAATAATATAACTTTAATTTCTTTGATTATTGGATGCTTAAAAATAATTCGTTGACGAATATAAAATTATATCAAAGGGATTACATTGAAATCAAATACAACCAATCCCTCCGGTGATCCAACTCATTGCCGAGGGCGGTTAACAAACAATATCTAATGAGACAATCACAAACTAATTCTTCTTTATATTACCATAAACTGCATTGGTACTCTGCACGATCCCTTCTTTTCATTCGCTGCTGGATGAACGATAGTATTTAAGTTCAGTGTTCATGGAAAAAAAGGTGAGAAATGAAACGTGATGCAAACGAATTACATGAATATAAAAATAAATGTATTATATGAATAAAAAAAGAAAATAAAGTAAAAGTAAAAGAGAATGAATATAAAAGTAAAAGGGATTTCGAAAATAAATATACTCCTTTCTGCAGTAGCTATGACAAATAGATGAAATCAGAAGAAAAGCTTACGAACGGTAGATGATTTTGTGAAAAAATATAGTACTAAGTATTCTTCGTCTCTGAAGCATTTGCGCCAGAATAATCTAGATTTAACTTAGTTTAATTCACTTATATTAACGTCCTGTTTGGAAAGAACAGGGAAGTTATTTTGGGACGGACCTCATAATTGTGAACCTTGGTCATTTGAGCGGACGATATAGGAGCTGGCGCTCTCATCTGGAAACTTTCGTACTACACCAACGGGAGGATGCTTTGGCTCATGACATCGGATTTAACATGCACTAGGCCCAATTACGAAGGATCTTTGGTGTAACCAGGTCGCACACTTCCCGCTCTGAGGTTGAGACCTTATTATTAGGCCACTGCGACCCTCAGAACCGTGAAGGAGATTTCATTTCTTTATTTCGCTGCTATATTCATTTGATGTGTTTTTTAGCACATCGGTATCATGGCATCCTCATAATAAGGTCTTGATCTTAATCCCGGAGGATTACGTGTTCGAAACCCGATTCCTACAAACGCCATGTCATTTAAGCAGTCTGGCCGCGATTAAAATTTCGACGTCCGCCCAGAATGAGTCTTAACGTTGTTTTAAAGTGAACATTAATATAAACAAACTAAACTTATATTAAAATTGCATTGATTTCATGGATGCTATATTATTTTATATGTTTGCATTTCACTCAGGAATGAAAAAACAAAGATGCCTAATTAAGGAGGAAACTTTTTTTTTTTTTTGCCGAAATACTTTTCTTCAAACCAACACATATTGCGTGTCTTATTTATCACGTCATTTTCTCACAGAATCTTTATCGTGATTCTTCTAATCCCATCTCAAAAGGAGATCATTGGCTAAAAATTCGCAAGGTACTTTCACATTCATCCTTTAAAAGTATCATTCCCTTCTGCGTCTCGAGATAAAAATCCTTCCCAAAACGATGCACCTCCAATTTGCTATTCTTCGCCTCAATTTCTCCGGAATCAACGGGGATAGCCTCCAAGCCCATCTCAGCCCCCTCCCAGACCCATAAAACTCAATAGCCCTCTAAGCCAGTCTAACCGAATTAGGCGGCGTGAAAATTCCAATTCTCTACAGCCTGTCTGCTGCCCCCCGAAGAGATAGAAAGCGACATATTTAATTCTCGGTCCGTCCCAGAGGTGCTACCTGCTTTGAGCAGATAAGCAAATGTGGTTCTTTGGCTGTTTAATGCTGCAAGGCGACATGAGCTCTGTAATAGAGGAGAAGCTGGAGCGTGCTGAAGTCACGGGTGCTTTTGATTTGATAAAAAAAATGTGAGAGAGAAGAGTGTAATTTTGTGTTTAGTGTCAAGATTCGATTTATGCGCATTTTGAAATGTTGCAGATTAGTTTTGTGATGCACAGATATGTGACTCCATTTGACAAATAGGGCGTGGAGGTATTTCGCCCAATACTAATAGAAATTTTAATGAAATTGCGAGTCCAAGTGGTGTGTTTGGAATATCATCTCTATAGCAGACTACATTGCAGTGCTAAAGTATTCACATCATGCTTGTGGCCACGCGGCGTTTATTTGTGCAAGAAAATTTAGGCGGAATAATATTGCTCTTGCAATAAATCCATTAAAATGTATTCAAAAAATAAGTGTATAAAATAGAATAAATTGGAAGACAACTAACCCTAAAATCCCAAAATGAGATTTCTACTCGCCATTAACAGAGCCGTATTTCAAACATTGAACATAGGACCAGGCTTTATCCTCGAAAAGAGTCATTTAATTAAAAAAAATTGTATTCAATACAGTCATTGATAATTTTAGTACATATCATTATGAAGACAGAAGCCCGTCTATAAGTAATTAATTCAGTGGAATTTCTAATACCCATATCTCCTAATATTTGATTGAAGATAGGAATATATTCTGGCCATTTTATGTTTTCTATAATAAATGTGAAATACAGAAAAAAAAGTAGCATAAGGATCTTTTATTGTATTTTCGAAAATATGAAATGCAAATAAATAAACAGAAATTGAAGCTATAAAAAAAAAAACGGAACTTAAATCGACTTGAATAAGAAGCGCATATGAAGCATTAACTGTTAGAACAGATTTTGTACGATGAAGGGACCATTAAAGTAATTTGGATCTTAGTTCACATCCAAATTTAAAACGAATGCCGGTCCATACATATTGCACAGTTACAATTTTTTTGTAATTGTTCAAGAAAATTGTGTAGCTTTGTGCAGTCATAAAATTTTACTGTGCTTGTTCCAAGAATTCAACCGGAGATTTAATCTAACTAGATAATTGAATAAATCTGAAATAAATTAAGAAGATTTTTCAATTCAAATATGCAAGTCCTCCACCAACAATAAGTTGATCTGTAACTGCTGTAAGAGATTTTACGCGGAGAATGAGCTTATTGTGTCAGAAAGAATATTAATATCATCAAGAGGCACTCAACTGTATTATTGGAGATAGAGGAATGCGAAATCATCATCATAATAATAACGAAAATAATAATGCCATACGTGAAATTATCGATTAAATTGAAAAATTGTATTACCCCAATCAACGCTAATATCACGATAACCTTAGGGATCGGATCAGCAGCCGTAGAAAGGATATAATTTAAGGTTACTAATATAAAGGACTAGAAAGGATACAATTTAAAAGGTAAGGATAGAATTTAAAGTTTTGATTTTCGTATACATCCTGAATTTTTTTTAAAAAAATGTCAATCTTCAAAAGTATAAATTCATGGCATGTCATCACTATAGAGAGTGTCTCAAAAAGTAGGACTGAAGTTAAAATTTTATTCTGAAAATTCTGTTTTCTTATAAACGAAATAATTATGATCGTACATTTTATTTTTTATAACATTACAATAAATATTACACAAGATTAAAATGAAATATTTGGACGCGAGCTTTTGGAAAAAGCATCACCTTCTGAAGCACTAACCACCAGAACAGGGTGCTTTATCAATGGCTCTTTTAAGTTATTTTTTGAGTGCGCATCCATATCTTAAAACAAATATGAAAAATGATTACAATGAGATTTCTATAACGCATCCTTCAGAAAATGCTACTATAGAATTCACATCGATTCTGATATCTATATACTTTCAATAACATAAATTTAACCTGTAAACCTGTTCTTAATAAAAGGACATGGGATTAAAATCTTAGAAAACTAAGAAATGGAACGATTGCGAATTCTAAAAGGCAGAGAAAATTTGAGGAATTAACCATTAACCCAAAGTCTGTGTGCTTCGTGAAAATTTTTGAAACTGTTTCTCTTAATTTTAGTTTCTTTCTATAGTTCTGTTTCTCTTAATATTATATACCCTATATTACCTACCCTATTCATATACCCTAATATCATTAATATTATATTATAACAATACACAATTATTAGTATATACTCTAATAATATTGTTACGAATTTTTACCGGGGTTCGTTTGGATAGTGGAAGTGATATGGTGTAAAGAACGCTCAATCAGTAGGCGGCAGTAGAAAAAGAAACAACGACGTTTATTTACACGAAGACACACAGGACAGCACAAAAGCGACAGCTATATACAGCACAGAGACGACTATCTTCAGCCGAGACATATAGCATACAACCAGAATCTATTGCAGACAGTAGCGCACAGCTCAGTTCAGCATGAGTTTGACTCCGTCGCTTCCGACTACTCCGCTCTGTCCACTCTGACTGACTTCGTCCCTCTGGCAGCTGCAGCCCCTTTTATAGGTCTCAGGAGGCGGGGCGTGAAGCCTCTCAACCAATCAGGAACGTTCGAGGCGTATCTCGGTTCCTACTGGACGTATCGAGAAAATTCTCGAAGTTTCGGGTATAATCTATTTTGGCGCCAAAGTCGCCAAATGGTCTCCAAGTTTGTCGCCAAGCTCTGGGACTCTCCGATGTGACACACGGACTCCGTCCATTACCGATGACTTTAAAACAGTCTTTCTGATAGTG
The DNA here is from genome assembly GCA_026543865.1 of Argiope aurantia. Classification (NCBI taxonomy): domain Eukaryota; kingdom Metazoa; phylum Arthropoda; class Arachnida; order Araneae; family Araneidae; genus Argiope; species Argiope aurantia. The sequence goes on from JAPMOR010036729.1 coordinate 111,207, forward strand.
GAACAAACTATGCTGGGAAGCGGAATTGCAGGTTTGTAACAATATTTAAAAAATGCAGAAAGAATTCTTTATCTAGCCTTTTGTTATTAATTATGGACTCAACCATTGACTGAGCGAATGTATATATATTTATTATTTTCCTTGTTTATTTGATTTAATTTTTATTCATTTATTTATTAATATGTTTTCTCCTTTCTTTAAAATTATTTTATTTTCTGTCTTCTAAGTTTAAACTACCTATCTTTTGTTAATTTTATTATTTACTTATTATGTTAAATGATACTCTTATTGTGGAATATTATATAGAGACATTTATCTGCTTGAGATATTTAGACCTTCTGCACGTTTTTGTTTTCTTTGCCCGTCTTTAGCTAGTTCATACGTCCCATCTAGTTCATACGTGTATAAAAGCGTATCACATGCATATCTTTTAAGGTTTATTTATATACTTTTTAAATTTTAGTTATGATCTTTTTACCGGTGTCACGCCTCTTTTGGCACACATCAATCATTATCAGAAATACTCTCCTATTAAATTGTATTTTAAAACATCCAAACGTTTAACAGGAGATAAAATTCAGTCTATTCAATAAATACATGCTTTCTTCAATAAAGCTCAATATCAATGGAAACTAAACAAAAATAAGAGGGGGGGGGGAGAGAATAAGAATAACAAAGATGGCAATTGACGCTACATTTTTAAATCGGGAATCGTACCGACGTTTCCAATACCACAGTTTGCCTCACCATCAGTCCAGAACTCTAGTGAAAAAGGCTTTTTTGATTTACCTTACCTGATATTCTTCCAAAATCTGTTTATTCTTTTTAGAATATCTAACTCCAGAATCCTACCAGAACACCCTTACAAAATCTTCATTGTTCCGCCTACTTTCTGGCAATCTCAGACCAAAGCTTTTTTTTAAATATCTAAATTAGCTTACACAGCGGTAAGATTTGAAAGCGGAATCGATATAATTTGACAACTGATAGTTGAGATTCCAAATATCATGTTTTGTTTATTTAAGCAGAAAAAAACTTTATTTATATAAGATATGAATAATTATTATATAAATGAGCACTATTTAATAATAGAGTTTTTCGGGAAAAGGGAAAATGTAATAACTTATGTCAAATAAGTTTTTAGATGAAAAGGGACAATATAGTAACTTCTCAGGTAATGGATCAAACGCATTTTGTTAATGACCCATAGTTACGATATTGTGAAAGATGATCGGCAACTATACAGTTACCTATCAGATAATAAACACAATATTTTCAAAGATATTTCCATTCCAAATGTTCGTTTCATGCCGAATGAATATATTAATTATAATTGAGACACAACGTTTCGAACACATTCTAATAGAAAAAAGTTATTTCAGAATATTGTGTCCCGAAAACCAGATATCGCAATTTCAAAGCCTATGTTCTAGTTATTATGCTGGTAGATATATTTCAAGAGTGATGAACAGACACTTTTTCATGAGAGTGAAAATTTATGAATACGCCGATTGACTAAAAAGAAAATTTCCATACTACCGAGTGGTAACTGAAAAGGAATAAACACTTGCAACGCTAAAATGACTCCATCAAGCCTTTTTTTAACACCTAACTTGAAACTTTTTAGAAGGGAATGGCAACGAATCAGAAAGCGTGCAGTCGCTTTTCAAAGAGAAAGAGAAGACATTTTTTTTTTCCAACAAGGATGAAAAATGAAAACCTTTCCGAGTTCATTAACTACATTGTATTAAGGCAGAAAAAGTTTTTAAATATTTAAAATATTCTAAAAGTAATTTCAGCTGAGCGGAAACGAAGCACAACAAACCATTCAAAGCGAGCTCAAAAATTTCTTAGAATACGAGAAAAACTTCAATTTTTCGAGAGCAGTAAACAAAATGGCCCAGCGATGGATTGAACGGAAGAAGAATTTAAACAGCAATGATGATAAAAATTTCATTTCTGTTTCCATTTACACATCGCTGTCTGATTTCGAAGAAAAGTGAAGTGAGTCCGTTTTCTTAATGTTGGAAGCAGTGAATTGCGTTTAGATGCGATTTCCGTGGCAGCTAATATACTCATACTTTATCGAAGGAATTCTGATTGCACTATGATATATTATGTCAAATTTTCTTAGTCCTTAAACAATATTGCTCATAGTGCTTTCAAAAAGTGACCATTAATTTTACGAAATAACAAGTAAATGTATACGGTTACATTAAACGAATATGGAAACGCCGTAAAAAGTTAATTATCCAGAAAATAAAGCGAAACAGGCTCTATCAGCAATCCAAGCCTGCAACATCGGCAATCCAATCCTTCGACATTCGTAATCCAATATAATGAAAAATCTTATGGCGATTTAGTCTTTTCATTCCTGCAAAGTTAAACATGTGCGCTTATTTCAGGACGGAGTCTCAAAGGTTCGCAAAACTTTTTCATTTCAGTTCTTTGCGGAAATGATTTTTGATGTCATTTGGCCATGGAAGATTCTGTTGAGTGACGAAACCACTCCTGCATCCATGGGCAAATTTACAACCACAATTGCCGAATTTGGACAGCATTAGAAAGGTTAAATGCTATAAAATGTGTGAATCCTCACTCTATCTAGGACACACCATCTTGCATCCCGAGAAGATGACATTGTGGTGTAGTTTTAAGGCTACCTTTATTTTTGGACCGTATTTCTTTGAAGAGATAACTGCAAATGGAATTTCAAACGCGTTTCGTCACAGCATAGTGGTATCATGGTATGGTTAGGAATTTTGTAATCCTTCAACTGCAACAGCGTGGATATATTTAGGCTGTAACTTTCATGCAGTATGGCGCCCCTCTTCACATTGATCGTATAGCAATTGCTAAGACAGTATTTAGCAAGTGCATGGGTCATCAGCCATCATTTCCCAAAGGTATGGGTCTCTTTTTTCTCGAGATATTATTCCCAGTGACTTTTGGTTGTGAAATTTATTGAAGGACAATATTTACTGCCAGAAACCAGCATGTGTATCAGATCTGAAGGACATAATTCAGTGCCATGTTTTTGATATATTTGCAGACTTACATCGGTCTGAGGAAGATGCAATTCTGCGATTAGAACACATTGTTGAAAATATAGGGGGACATTTTATGCAGGTTTAATGTTACTTTTATTATATTATTTAACATTTCTAAAGCACACTAGATGTTTTATGTGCATTATAGCATCCCCTTCAACGGAGTTTTGTAATAAGTTATTTTTATTTGATAAATTTTAAGTGCATCATTTGAATGTTCTGTAGTTCAAATCTAATTTCATTTGGATCAATAGAATGCATTCTAGAGCTCTCTGAAGAGGAAAACTTATTTTTTGCTAATGAAGCATTTTGGAGGGCTTCCTTTTGAAATTCTGTGTTGTTCTGGCCTACAAATTTTGTGGAAAGAGAATGCAATCTGAATTTTTTTAGCGTGTATGAACTTAAATCTGAACGTAATTATGAATTAATTATTGATTTATTTTATTTTTCCAGTTCAATGACGTCCAAAACTAAAAAAACTAATAGATTCTCGATCTATTGATGAAGTTCATCCAATATTTGCCACAATTTTGTTGATAAAACCAAATTTGGATTTCAATTCTGCAGCTCGTTACGACTTTCAGTTATTGTGTACAAATGCAAACAGCAAATTTCTCAGAAACTGATATCATAAAAAATGGATACAAATCAACAGTTTCGTGTAAAGACAAACTTCCACCATTGAATCAATCGTTTTTTAACCATCTTTTTCACAGACAACTTAGAAATTTGTTCTTCAGATAGAAGGTTGTCTAAAAGATTCATTAAAGCAGTTTGCTGTTATGATTGCATTTTTTTTTCTCCTGAAAAATATAAAATAGTAGTTCTTCTAATGGAAATAGAAATACGGCTTTCAAAGATATATTCGTAACTACTTGAAAGATTCATAGTGTTATATCAACCAGATTCTTTTTTTTTTCTATTTAATACCATTAAAAATGCCATGACACTAATTTTGCTTTCCTTTTTGCCATTCTATCTGTAACAACTCTTCTGTAGACGGGCTTTCTTCTTTGTTCTGATGCGTCTAAATAAATATTTACGAAAGGAAGACAGAAACAAGTAACACTTCAGGTATCTTCCTTAATCGCAAATATCTATTGCACATGTTTTGGAGGTGCTCATCATTTCGTGGCAAAAAATCGCTTATTCTCTGTGGCACAATTCAAACCTTTCAACTCATGAAGAAATTAAATTGAGAATTGGGTCAGTAGTCTTTTGACCTCACTTTCAAGAAATGGAAAAAATCGAAATATTTATCTGTATTCTCACTAACGATCCAGAAAATGCAGTACAATATGTTGTTAAAGGTGAAATAATCTCAATTATTCTAAACTTTGAACTTTTTAACAAGTTAAATATTTTAAATGAAAACTATTTTTATGATGCACAGCAATGAACTGCGATTATTTAAAATGAATCTTAGGTAAATTTCCAGTCCATTGGAACTTCAATGCTTGCATCATTTATAATAGAGCTTAAAAGAATATCTATGCGTTTCAGATACGGCAAGGAGTCACGAGGGCAGCATTCTAGTTTTGATGAGACATTAACCTTATAAAGATATTGCTTTCCCATATTCGGTACGCCTACGAACAAATAAATATTTAATTCATGGATAGATTGAGTAGGAAATACACTAACCTTAAGTAACTCTTTGCTCAATTTTTTCTCCAGATTTTCTATCTTGCGAAGTCGTTTTTACATAGATATGGAATGACACATAGACAAAATTCCTATCGACAATTTCGTCCAAATATTAAAATAAAATCAACAAGTTTTCTGAAAAGACCACAATACCATGTTTTATAATTACATTTTGTTGCATTATGCGCTTACTGAAAAACAAAACAGATATGTTTGGGAAAATGTACTCGTCGAATTCTGAGAAGAATTGTGAAAATCATCAAAAGTCTCGAACCCGAATCGTTTCTTGAATACAATTCTTCCTCTTTATTCAGTTCGTATCTCAGAAAATAACAAACTGGAGAATCCTTCATTTATGCCCTAGGCCACTCGTCCCCCAAACGAATTTTTATCCATTTCAGTCATGCGAAGTTCTCAGCCCCCACCCCCCTCCCAGATCTTTATTCTCTGCTTATAAGAACGTTGGGCCGCTCTCATTCGAGAAAACGGAATGCTCTTCATTCCCGCAATCTTCCGAAAGTGCGTTTAAAAATGCACTTTTTTTTCCGCTGATTTCGGGCACATACGGAACTCAGTTTTGGTTTCGACAAACTTTCTCGGGCTACTTAATATCTTGTCACAGACTTTATTCCGATTTCAAATCTTGATACGCTTTTTGTTTTTCTCGGTGGCTTGATGGAAGATCTTTGGAGTAGGAGGAAATGTTCTAGCGTTGCGAGGATTACATGGGATTAAGAAAAAGTAAAAGAACATGGGTAATGGATAACCCTCTAATCCTTTAAAATCTCTTCTTTCACTTCTTTGATCAAGGGTTTTTGTTTTATGATGATTTTTTTAAAAAAAGAGTATCACATGGTGCAAGGCTACTTTAAAAAGTTTTTGCTTGTAGTGTTAAACACCTTATAGCAAAATAATCTCAAAGTGAAGTCATTTTAAATTAATTGCAGGATAAAATGTAAAAAAACTACATTAAATTTTGATAGCTAAACATTTTTCTACAAAAACTCCTTTATTTTACCTTTGAAAGTTTCGTCTGTATCTTTATGTTATTGATAAAATGCTATCTTTTAAAATATCTCAGCCTTTAAATAGGTAAAAATCAGATATGAATGTTCGAAATCGCGGATTTTTAAGAAGAAATAAATGAATGCTTTTATTTCCTCAATTCTTTAGGAGATAAGATACTTAGTATTCCTTTTTGCTCATGCATTCGATATCTTTTCTTATCTTAAGATCATATTATCATGATGCATCATTCAAACGACAGGATAATATTAATTTTTATGACGTCAGAATACGAAATATTCATCGGTTATAGATAATTTTCTGTAAATGAAGTACTTAAAATCTCTATTTATTCCATAATTCATGCAACATATGTGTAATTAATGAAAATTTTGGCACATTTAAACAATTAAATTTAATAAAAATTCATAAAAGTTACTGAGTAACGAAGATGAATAAATAAGTCGATTTGAATGTCTTCCAGCTCTGAAAATATGCTAGGCATAAAAAAACCGCATTTGTTATTGTTAAAGATTATTATATCATTTGCCATTAAAATTTAATTTGCAAATACTGAAAATAAATCTTCTTTCTGTAAAAAACTTAAGATTTAATTTCATTCGTTTAGTTCTTTACGTTTTCAAGATATCGCGTTCATATAATCACGAGTGACAGACTCCTGCGATCATGCCATTTGGCATTCAAAGAGAATTCGACTATTAATCATATATTTCAGATCTTTGTAGGAAAGAAATGCTCTATGCGTATATTGCAACACGCACTCTTCAATATTCTTCAATACTATCCATAATGGAAAAAAAAATCACAATACCTCCCCTTCCCCCCTTATCTTCGCGTGTATCGATTTTACCCCCGGACTCAAAACTGGATCCGTACTGAAGAAAGCACTCAGAATATAAAGACTGAGACAATTCTTTTTATACAAGTTGGAATTTAAATCTACAGATTGCGATTACTATGTGTTATGCAACTGAAAACAATTCAATATTATCTTTCATTAAATGGCTGTTTTCTGAATTTTTTTCCCCAAGATTCAGAAAATTAATGACTGACATCTTCAGGGCGGCCTGACTCGCTATTTCAGTAAGATCGAATGCATCGTGTTGCGAATGTATCCAAATTAGCATATGAATAAATAAATAAATTATGATTGCTCTGGTATTCATAGCATATGAATGCTATGCAACATATATGGATAGGATGGATAGGGATGCAACATATTAGGGATGATTCGGCTGAAAGAAGAAGTGGAATATCAGCCCTCTCCAAACACAAACATACAGAATGAAGCTCAGATAAAAATTCAAAAACTATTTTTTATAATAATAATTAATGAGAATTTTAAAGAATGTTAAAATTAGAACTATTTTCTTTCTGTGGACACTAAGAAAAGAATTTTGGAATTTTCGTGAGAATAAATGAAAGCATATATTGGATTTTTATTTTCTCGTATGCGAAGAAAGAGAATATTGTAATCCACGAAAGAGATAATCGGGGCGAAGATGTTTTAAATTAGAGGCTAGATTAGAATTTCAGTTCTTTGAAATATTGTTATGATTATTAATATTTCATTTAATTATTACTATATCATTCCAATATTTAATTATGTTTTAAAATTTTTAGTCTTTTAGGCTTATCAAGAAAGCAAATACAAGCAAACTAACAATAGTTATAGGTAGTAAGTATTTGCATTTTATCTATTCTGAACAGAATTAAAATAAAATTTAAAAAAAAAATGAAATCTACGATCACAAATTTCAAGTTATCATGTGAGAACCTTATTATTTTTAAGTCCTTATTTGTCTTAATTAATTTAAGACGGGGGTTAAAACGGGTTAAGACCAGTTTAAATCCGTTTACGAGAGCTCCAAAACTTTTTTGCCATCTAAGAAAAAATTGAAAATGAAAATTGCCATTTATGCTTTATTCATTGCCTATGCGATTTCGAGCTTCAAAACCCCCTAACCAAAACAACATCACGTTCTCACAAAAAAGAATGCCACGTTTGGATGCTGAATAACGACCGTTTCCGTCCCAATGATAAACTATTTACCAATAGACTTTTAAACATATTAATTTATATAGACTTTTTATGAAAACAATAGCTTTGTAAACTTAAACTGCTATTTTCTAATTTCGGAGATCATAAAACAGTTTCATAATGGATTAATCTATTTCATAATGGATCTTAGAACAGGAGTCAAATCCTTCAATGTTTCCGATTTAAGAATGAGTGAAGTGATATTTCCCCATTGAGAGAAAGAGAAAATACTTTTATCAAAACTGTGATTAAACGCGAGGGAAGTTTGTTTGAACATATTATAAAAATTAAATTATATAGTTTCCTCCGAAAAAAAATTACATTCCATGAAAATAACAGATATGATGTCATAGTTCTACGTCAACCTTTTAAAAACGCATCTGCTTTCAAAGACGCATACGTAATAATAAAGCAATACTGGTAAAAGCAGGTCATCCTTTTAAAAAAGCATCTGCTTTCAAAGAAGCATACATAACAATAATGCAATACTGGTGAAAGCAGGCAAAAAATATATGCGATTAAAAGATTATGATGAAAATTGCCAATTATGCTTTATTCATCTCCTACGCAATTTCGAGCTTAAATATTCATTGCCTACGCGTATTAGAGCTTCAAAACTCCCTAACCAAAACAATATCATGTTCTCAGATGATAATAATACTCATTTTATTTTATTAGAAATGAAAGATAAAATTCAAAATTATTATTAAATGGCCTTTAAAAGAATTTAAAACTTTCCGAATGTACGTAGAGTGGCTTATTGATTTCGCAACTCAGATATTAAAGTATTTGCATCAAAAGTCTTTAAAATTTCTGCATCTCTGGGCACTTTTAATGCTTGAGAAAATACATTTCTGAAAAATGTAAGACAAGTCTTATAAACAGAAACGAAAAATTGTAAGGTGCAATATTAAAAATTCATAAAGAAAAGAATGAATAGTCAATACTCTGAAAACCTATCTCAAACACCGAATTTTCTTTAAAACTCTTCTCTTGTAACATTTCCAGTTCAGTAATTCCATCGTAATGGCTGACATTTTGTTTCATCGAAAGATGCGTATTTACTTTCCACTCGATTTGGCAACAAAAACGAAAGATCAAGATAAGATTAATTTCTCGTCAAGTTTGCATTCCTGAATTTCCTCTTTCTCAAAAGAGGGAAAAAGTGCACGAGATGTTGTAATCTTCCCTGTCATCGGCATGTTGTTTTCTACTTAGTCTTTGAAACGGTAATTAGTTCTGCTTTTTGAGAGAGACAGAAAATTCACCGAGATAGTATTTCCATTAAAGATTTTAATTTTGATTCTATTATAATTTTTAAAAATTAAGTTAGAATTTTAAGGTCGGAATTGACGGAAAAATGAATGATTCGCAGATACTTTTCCAAGAAAATCACAGCCTTGCTAAATCGCATGCAAAATGATTTTAGTGTTTTGTAAGAGTGAATCTATTTGTCTTGCATATTCTAAGCTCAGTATTTTAATTATCCTTGAAAATTCCTATTTTTTGGTTTCGGATGCATGTTGAAGGAATTGCAAAGATTATGTCAGAGAATAATTTCGGAATGGAAAATAGGCTTTATTCCTGTAACATTTGGTTTTAATTCAATATTAAAGTTGTTTGGGAATGTTCATAATTGGTAACCGAAGTGAGATGACAAACTTGATTTAACTTTCTTCCGCTCAAAGTTTTGGCGTTTGCAATTGGTAACGTCCAAAATATTATAGCACAAAAGTAAAGTTATATCATTTCAAAATTTAAACAAATTTCTTTTTAATAACAATTTAAAAGTTCTGAAAATCTTTCTTAAATTGGCAATTTAAATAATTTTGTTTGCTTAATTTTTAAACAATATATTCTGTCGTTGCTCTGAAATTCAAACCATTTTTATTGCTTCGTCAAATATTCAGTCGCACGAATTTTTCATTGTTAAAGATCCAAGTAGTTTATAGGATAAATAAAAAAAGTGAAATTACGGTACCACGTTTATAACAGCATTCTAGCATCATGCTTCTTTAGAAACATTCGTGTGCACAATGAATCCGATGTAAATAAGACAATTCGTTCTTCCAAATACTTTACTGAAGGAATCAGGAAGTCATTTTTAAGATATTTAATCGAAAGTAAATAAAACCAGCATCCCCGATGAACCAGCTGGTTGCTAAATGCAGCTATTAGAATTAATAAATTTCGATTATTTTCTTCGGCAGTTTGAAAGAAAAAGCGAAAGAAACGGACGATCAAGATATAGTTAGTTCCTCGTCAAGTATGCTTTATATAATTCCAATTTTACCCTCAAGGTGCACCAGAAATGCGAGGACAAGAAGCCGTTCGATCAGTAAGTGATTTCACATTTCCCTATAGAGCATAATAGTGCTGGTAAGACTGTGTTGGCAACAATCCTGATGACATTATGTACTTCCCATAAGGAGGAATCTGTCCTTTTATAAGAGCCCAAAGATCAAGTTTTATTAGGTAGATGCCGGCAATACAAGACCCTCAAACCGAAGTTGAATCATTATGAATCATTTATAGTTATTATCAGTTAATTAGTAGAAACGAGAAATTAAACAGCAGTAACAAATACTGTGTAACATACCATTCTCTCCTAAATCTATTCTGCCGTACAAAAATAGCAAATATACTTTTTTGTTGAAAATTTAGTAACAGAAACAACTAAATAAATAAAATCAACATAACGAAATCACACAGAATCTACGCTTCCGTTATGTTGCATTCGTAAACGTTTAATGCCTTTTTCAACTTATTTTCGGTCATTTTGAGTCCAAAAATATGCTTTATGGAATATTGAACTCTGTGCACCACGACTTTTATATCATGCAGTTTACAGAATGTATGCCAGTCTAAAAACATGAATGTAAATTATCACATTTTGCGAGGGAAGATTTCCAAAAATAGAAACATTAATGCAACGTAAATTTCGAGCTGTTTCTATAACAACACCTATAGAGTTTTTTCAATCACTGAATTTTCCTCTTTTATGGTAGGATCTGCCCTCTTACAATTTCCTACTAATTAAAATTTTTTTACACATCAGGCAGCAATAAAAGGAAAATCTAATCCTAAACGGATAGCAAGAAAAAGTTTATTGTTGTTAATTATTTTCATTTAGGGAGAGAAACATTTTTGAACAATCCTTTCACAAGGATCCAGTCCCTTTGGTATACGTCTAGCAAATTCGAGTATAAATAGCTAAGTAGAAAAAGGGACAATCAGAAAAAGATTTCTACAGTTACTGTCAATAATTTCAAGAAACATTTTCGAAGATTCATATCATAAGAATTTGGCCCCTTAAGAATACATCTAGGGAATTTGCAGAAAAGAATAATAACAAAGAATAATATGAGCAGAGAAACGGATAATAAGAGAAAGACTATTGCAATTAAATATTTTCATTTAAGAAGAGAAGAGAAACCTTTTCAAAGAATCATATGATAAATATTTATTCTCGCTCGAGTACATCTAGTGAATTTGATTGAAAAAACGTTTATAATTTATTAGCAACGATGCAACTACGAATATTATTGTACCACCAGGGAAACTAAAAAAACCTAAAAATATTCACCCTTTACCAAAACATTGGTACGAAAGTAACAAATTGTTACTTGGGAACAAGCATCCCGAGCTTATGAAATCTATTCATGAAATTTGCACTTTATGAACACTCTAATAGAACACTGTAAACATTCATTTGTTACTCACATCTTTTCGTGAATTTATGATTTTTAATGTGCATTTGTAGATAGAAATGCACATGGAAATTTCTCGTGTATTATCAATATTCAATATAAATATGTTTATATCTGAGATGAAAATCCGAATGTCGACGCCAAAGCAAAAGCCAAGCAATTGTTTTTTCGAACCAGGACTCTGGATGATCTGAAATTAAAAATATGATATTTATTACCTCGTGTTGAAATACATTCTTTTTCTCCAAGAACTGCTTGTCGCTAAAGACAGACAATTAATAACAATTTTAGTAAATTAAGATAATATATTGAAATAAAATCTTAAAGAATGAAAGTTCTCAATATATATTGATATTTGCGAAGAATACTTATGCCTACATATCTTTTCTATGAATTTTATTTCATAAATATTATGCTTTTCATAATCATAGGATGGAATGAAAATATAATTTTTCTCTTTTATGCTATCAACTTGTGAATCCATTAATATATTTTCAATTATTGTTGTTGTTGTGTCCATGGAAATGCAAAAAGGGAGGAAAGAAAGTCTCAGAAATTGTCAAAGATACGGAGGACCACTGCTGCCAGCTTTAGTTCTTCAGAACTGTAAAGGATCTCTCGAAATGGATCCATCAGAGAAACCAGCCAAGCTTTAACCCTCCTGTCGGCGGCGTTCAGATCGCTATACTTACCGAAAGCGGCACGTCTGAATAACAGGTTTACTTTTAAAAGTGTCAGGATTTTGACAAAGGGATTGCTTTCCCCTTTTGTGGTCAGTTCATAGCTGCTGGGTCTAAGTCATTAGCATACCACATGGTGAGTGGCAGTTGTTGCTTATCGCTGTCGCTGTCTTTCGATTTTGAAGAGAATTTTTCTTTTAGTGGTTAAGAAGAGAGCTACAATAACATAGATTGAAAGTGCAAAAAGTGCAATTTTTTTTGTTGAGGTTTTTCGATTATTTCATAAAACACCGCATAAAATTTACGTTAAGAATAAATTATTGTTATGTTTAATTTGATAAGTATCTAATTTTTATAAATTGAAAGTGTTCGTCTATTATTTTTTTTTCATTTTAATATGATTCTCAAAATTTTTTTATCCCCTCTTACTGTGAAATTATTTCTCGAAATTCTCGATTTAATTCTTGAAAAAAAAATCCTTTCAGCGCGATAAGTAACATCAAATTATAAATTTGCTTCTTGAGTATTTAGAAAATGATTGCATAATTATTGAATTTCATACCATATTTCAATTTCCGAGATATCGGTTTTTGGTGTTTATCTGCATGATTAAAATTTTGAAATTAAATATATTTTACAATAATTCAGTAATGCTGAAATAAGCTGATGCACCTTATGACTGCAACGCATAAAAGTAATTGTCAAAATATTTCTTTGTAATATCCATGATACAAATTTGGCCTGGAAAAATGACTTAAATAATAAGGTTATTTAGACTTATAATTAATAATTTGCAACTGGAATTTTTCGAATGCTTCTAAAGAAAGCTCTCACAGAATATTAAGAACCATTTAAAAATAAATTACAATTTAAAAAGGAAATTTCGACTTTAAGTTATTCGAATTAGAATCAAAACCCTCACTATTTTGCAATCGGATAACAACATACCGTGGGGTAAACGAATCATTAAAAAAAATTCTGAATTTAAAAGCTTTGCAGATGCAGTTGCATTGATCTTTTTTTACTCATTTCTTCCTAGCTGCTTTTGGCGACCAACACATGTGTCGAGGTGGCTGTTCAATATAAAATTTTTAATTAAATGGTTTCTTAAGCAAAGCATCTTAGATTTTTAAATTTTGATAGTCATATAACTCCTACTGTTTCAGACGCCATGCACCATTCTATACCACATAATTTTTGAATTTTCTATCAGCTACACGACAGTAAATCCTTAATTTAAAACGGGAGTGAATAAACTTCAATTAATGCAAAACCTATTTTGTTGAAACCAATCAGGCTAATTAAATTCTCTCTGTTGACTTGATAGGCAGTTTGATAGAAAGGGAGTTTATTGTGTTCCAAGAGCCAGCCCATAAATCTACGGTGAATGATGCGCTCTATAAGCTTACAGAGAGTTCTAGTGGGTGAGATTGGCCTGTAGCTATGCACTCTGAAGCTTTTTTATTTGGTTTCAGAATTGGAATAACAAAAGAGGTTTTACATGATTTGATCAATTTTCCTAGGCCCAAGAGAGGTTAAAGATTTCTAGCAAAAGAGTTTTCGCACCTGAACCAAAGCCCTGTACCATGGTTCCAAAGATAAGGTCAAGGACAAACGCTTTGCAAGGATCTATTTTGCCGAAGGTAAATTCAAGCTCGCCCATTGAGATAGTTCTGTAAAAATGTCAAGGGACGATATCAATGGATTTTCTATGGACTCGAAGCATATTCTTGTCATTTACATTGAAAATGGCTTTCTATTATTTTCGTAGTGTTTTGCAAGAATCAATGCTGCTGCTTTATTAGTGCAGACCATTCTACAATCAGATGAAATAATATTTGAGTATTAAAATTTTCGGTGGTAGTTTGATTATTAAAATTTTCATAACTTTCCAATGTTACGATTTTTTTCTTGGGTCTAGTTTTTCAGAAACGTTTACCTATTTTTGTACTTCTGAAAGAGGAGATCTGTTCCTCAACGTTATGGCATAACTCAGTAAATTTTACTCCATTTGTTTCATTATTGTTTTTTTCGCACTTGGTTGGTCATGTTCATTAATCAGATTTTTGATATTGCTATCCCTCCAGTAGGGGATCCACTCATTTCATATTTTGACTTTGGGATTAGAGATTTTTGAAGCAGAATTAATATGCGATGCCTGCAATTTTTAATCGAGTGTGTGTGATGAGTCCTGAGTGCCAGGCCTATCAATCTCTGAAGTGAAACTGCTCCAATCAGCTCTCCCGAAATTCCATGACCTCTTAATCTGGGTGATAACTACAGCTTTTTATCTCATCTTTATCAGAATTGGGAAATGCTCACTTATAGACTTTTTTCAGATCTTCCATGTTGTTTGATCTGCTGATTAGTAATTAATAAATTAATAGACGTGGTGTCAAGGGCTGATGTCATGGCGCTTGTTTTTGAGAGATAGGTGATTTCTTTGCTGTTAAGGATGGAGAAATCAGTATCAATATGAAGATCTTCAATTTGAGAACCTTTCGAGTCTAGAGTCCGTGATCCGCATGTGGAGCTCTTAGCATTGAAATCTGCTAGAACGATTTTGATATTTGAGTTCGTAAGTACCAACATGCCTAGGAGGTCGGTATTGGTTCTTGAATTGTCTGAGTAGTAAGCATTTACAATCGTGACTTCTTGTTGGGGTAAGATTACACAGATTGCTTGTGTCTCAGTTCCACTTTTACTGTCTGTGTCAATGTCTGCTAGTGGGATTGGTAGTGGGATTTCATAGAATTTAATTTCTTTTGATTTAAAAAGGAAAGCAAGGCCTCCTCCAGAGTGATCTTCCCTGTCTCAACACAGAATAGTATAACTATTTATAGTAAGCTCTAAATTTGGGTTTAGCTTAGTTTCTTGTAGACATGCGAAGAATTTTCTCGAAGAATTTCGGCAAGTTAAGGAGTTTTTTTTCTGATTATCATTTATGTTCAGTTGCAAAATATTCAAGGTCCTCGTAACATATTTCTCGCCAGTGACAAGGAATGCAGCTCTTGGCGCCTCGGCTACCCCGGATGCGGCAACATTAAGGCCATATTGCACTATCCTTAGAAAGAAGTTTGCCATTGCCTCAGAGAGATTGTAATTCTACCTGTTGGTCCACCAGAGGTAATTTATTTCTCTCCTATCAACCGATGGTAAACCATTGGAGAGGCATTCTCCTATCCACCACCTGCGGACGCGCCCTCTAGGGGTCACAGGCTCTCCCGGGCGATATCTCCAATTGTTTCTGAAATCTGATTTGATGCCTGGTAGCATGTTCTGGATAGAACGTGACTGCAACTTGGAGACTCGAATTCGTTAAATAAGCGTGATGCGTGTTTGTCTCAACAGATCTAAAGCTATCTTCGATTCAAAAGGGACTCACAGTGTTGCTTCTCAGTGTCACACGTAGTTCTTAATATTGTCTCTTTCTCTCTCACACACTACAGCCACAGCACAATGTATTGATAGAGAGATGGATCTATATTTTTGGGATTATTTGAATTATGTAGGTGTATTGCAAAGTAACAAGGCTGGTTCTCCGAATCCGCAGCAGAGGATTGTATTTGCTGTCACATCTAGTTCTTTTACTCGCTCTGCAGTTACAATGTTTGATTTTGTTTGAAGAGACAGTGATCTACGCTTTTGAGTTGTCACAAAATCATTTTTTTGATCATTTGTGCGTTGTTTAGGCGAATCATAATGTTTCAGACTTTCTTCGTAGTTCATCATCAACAAACAAAAGTTATTTGTAAAATATATATTTTTGAAAGAATCTGATCCAAATGTAATTAATATTTCTACATAAGCTGTAATTAATTGAAATCATATTGACCTGGGAAGCAGGATTTTTAAAATGGCTAAATATTACTATAATTTTGATAGTAACCTGAAATTATTATAAAGTAGCCTGTAATATGAAGAATTCAAACAATATTGCAGCATGCGAGAGGAATTTTTCCCTCTTATATTCTCATGTATTTATGTAATATGATGAGCTCTTTGGTTCTCAGATGTGGTGAAAAGCGAGGATGTACTTTGAACAGCTTGCCTTTTACGGTCTGTATCAAAAAAAAAAACAGTTTTATAATTCTAATGAGAACATCAGATGCCAGATTTCTGTTTTCTAATTTGTTCAACATTTGGAATAGCTGTGCTCATGCACACACGAATATGCAAACCTGATCGACATATTTTGTCCAAAATGGACTTGAATTTACTATTTAGCTAATGATAAAATAGTCAGTCAAATACAGTCAGTTAGGTAGATAAAATGGTAAATTTATTTCAAATTTGAGATGAACCCTACTGGAATTCTATCGCTGTGTGTGTTGCATCCGTGCTATTTATATGTACTTGATACTACTATTGAATCTAGCTTAATTTATTTCCGAATCTTACTCATAATGCGAAACAATTTTTTTCATAAGATTAATATAAAATAAGATAATAGGTTCCATTCCAAACAGGAAATACTCTATAAAAATTTCTAATCAATTTATTTTTATAATATTTGCTTTTCTACAAGAAAGTCATCTAAAGATATTTCTTTTTCCTATGCTTCAAAACTTTGTGAAAATGAAACTCAGTCATATCGTTAAATAACTTTGTAGCCTCATAGTTGATACCCTATTTGAGTAATGCCTCTTAACGTACGATGTAACATGCCCCCATGTTTTAGTAACTCCCTTATTTCAGTATGAAAATGTTGATCTGCTAACACTGTCATTCCTCCTCCACTGACGAATCTCCCTCACAACTCCCTCTGACTAGGACCCAAAATGCTAGTCAGAGCCTGGTTATGGTTATATCTGATCATAGGTATTATAGAAATACTCCTCATATCGCAGTATTGACGCTCACCGAAGTGCCTCACGTTTCCTTCTCCCTTTCTTTTTTTCACACTTCAATTCACTATATATTTGACAGTTCCGTTTTTGATTCGAAAAACATTTATGACCGAACAAGAGTTGAATATAGACTAGTCGACGAGATTCAAACCGGATACGGAAGTGACAGCATGTGATGCCATGACGTCACTCATTTTAAGAAACATCGCTCAATAAAGGAATCGTTCTTTTACTTTTTCGTATTAGAAGTGTAGTGAAAGTATTCTAATTGGTAGAAAATTGGAAATCAAGATTCTGACATTTTAGTACTTCCTGAGTTCCAAAGATACATTTTAGAACCTTCCGTCCGTGACAAAGATAACTCAATAACGCTTTTAGTTATCTTTCTCACAGATTAAATTTGGAATACGGTCTTTATTACAAATTTGTAGATTTCTATGAAATGCTGAGCAAAGTCCGTTTTGAGGAAGTCTGTCTGGCCATCTGTTCGAATTTAAGTTAACAAGATACCAACAAAATGAAGAGAGTTAGATGGATAAAATTCGGTACCCAGAATTCACTTCTATGATGTAGACAACCGTCAAATTTCCAGTCAAATCCGAGAAGGAGTTCATCGACTGCACTTTCAGCAGCGCGTAGAAGCAATATTAGTGGTTTCTGCGACTACAATTGTAGTTGTTTATCGAATTTTACATCCAATCAGTTGGGAAAAACGTATTTAAACAAAAATTTCATTTTCGAATATGACTTACCGTATGCCAGGTATTCATTGCCCAAATGCTCGCCAGGGATTGCATGACAGATTCAGTAAAAATACTAAATTCATGCCAAAGTTTAATATTTCATTAAAATTGTTCATCAAAGGCAAACAACGCTTTCTCTATCTTAACAAAGGTATACAGTTTTTTGTGAGTTATGACTGATAACACATTTATTCATTTAACATTTAGAGGATGCGAGAAAGTTTCAGGCAGACGACTTCCGCAGGATTATGTTTTATGTCACTTCTTTATGCGAATCGCAGAAAATATACATGATATGATTAAAGATAGGATTAAAATTCGGGACTCCCTTTTCGCTTTATTGTCTTTAACTGGCGATTCTATGATGAGATTGTGAACACTACAAAAAATAATAACAATAAAAATGTAATGAAATAGTTTCATCATCAACATTTAGGAATTTGAGCCAAATCAGTGAGTGCATTGATTTTTTTTGTCGGTATGTACATCTGCATGTAATTAAAAATGAAAACTCCAAAATTAAGCAATAAATATAAACTAAACGGTTTCATCGAAAAATTATATTACTTTTCATTTGCAATTCGACGTAACGTAGACCGCCAGATACATTTTCGATTTTCACGGTTATATTACGGAGGACGATATGCTCTGTATTATATCTGTGAGGGAGGACATCAAGGAGAGAATTCTCCTTTTGGCTCTATTTAAACACCCTTCATTCCTAGCCTCCGCTTACAGATATCGACTCCATCAATGTTATCCCAAGAAATAACTCTCTTTAATTCCACAGAAAAAGTCCTGTACCCTCGAGCTCGGTATCATGTGATTATTAATGCCTCCCCATGACACCCTCTTTCTGTTATCAGAATGCCTATAAGTAAGTGGCCACTCTTCAGCTGACCAGCATCCATCTCCATCAGTCCGCCCTAGAAAACAATACTTTTACGAATGTCGCAGTAATGCACTTTGATGATGCCACTAATAGGGCAGCCAACATTTATCAAATAGAGCTCTGCCAACAAAAGGGTTATTTATATATATATATATATATATATATTATCCAGAAAGCTGCTATAATGGATTGAGAAGCATCATGGCATTATGATACAGTTAGGCAGCATCTTTTATAGGTTCTTTTGTGAATATTATTTAAATTTATAAAAAAAAGTGTTAATTTGTAAATTTATAAAATATTTTTATGTCAATTGAAAGCTCCTTTTATAAATTTACATTAAAGTATTTCGTATTAGCATAAAATAACATATTTATTAATTATTCTTACTTACAGGAAAAAAACTTCTACGCTTACACTTCTTACAAGAAAAAAAAAGTTTTAATTCTTTAAACGAAAAATGTTTCCTTATTATTAGCTACTTTCATATTCGTTGTCTCTGAATATTGACAAATGGGGGCCCCGTAATTCACTAGAATAAATCCACAATCGTCTACCTCAGGAAATGCTGGAACCGCAGTGGCCTGGTGATAACATCTTAGTTTCTGAGCCGAATGGTTCAAGTTCGAGGTTCGATTTTATCGCCAGAACAGCCGTGTCGGGTCTGATGCATGTTACATCCCCCCAGGCCAAATACCATCCCGCCAGTGTGGTTCGGAAGTATGGAGAAGGAGATGCCGACTCATATATCGGCTTTGTCAGCTGATCGCGTTTGAAAAGCACGAAGTCCGTCAAAGCCATAACTATCAAGATACAACTTACTTTTATGAATAATAGTAAATCTGATAAAGTTTTTTTTAATACATCTTGGTCTACAACTTTATTTAACGAACCATAAATAAAAAAATATTTCTTTACAATGTCGATAAATAAAGTCTGTCACTATTTTTTAAGGAGAAAGGAAACATTAACTGTTTTACTCATTTCTTTAATTCATATGAATATAGCAGAAAACCAACTTCAAAGCATTGAATTATCACTCACAAAATTCAGAAGATAGAGATGATATTGAAGTAATGCGTTCAATTTATAAAATTGAAGGTAGAAATTTCACACAACATCTAGAAAACTTAAACATTTTCTTCTGAGACAAATAAAAAGTTATATCTAGCTATTTTTAATATTTTCGAACTAAATTTTAATAATCGAAAATTCATATGGTTTTTTTTTCTTATTTTGATAAATTAAGCAATCATGTAAAATTTCGAAAATTTGTGTCTAAAAGAGAGCAAAAACCTCTTTTGACGGAAAAATCCATCTAAAGTATTAAAAAAAAATTCCTCGGTTGATTTTATTTTCTTTTGGTATTTATTTCCTCTTTAAGAAAGGGAATTTTCCTGCTAACGATTTCCATGTAACTGTTTGTTTTAGCATCGCCATCATTTGCTGACTGCCGCATTGATTCTATAATCTGATATGTGTCGACTATCGAGAATTAATAAACATTTAAAATACAACTCTAAACTATATGCTTATAAATACAAAAATAATAAATTTTTTAAGTCAATTAAATAATCTGTTCATTTGACGAATAGGAGAGATGCATTTAATTGAAATGGAATCGGCATTTCCATTTAGCAGCAAACATAACTTTGCTTCATTTAGTAAAGCTGACAAGTTTCTTATTACTTAAATTAAAGAATTTAAACATAGTACCAATAAGTATTCCACCAAAATACTACCAAAGAAATCAAATTTCTGTTTCTTTTTTTTATATATACATAGCAATCATATATATCTCTAAGTTGTAGACACGTAGAATAAAATATTACGCATCGTTATATCTTCATATTTTGGTAATGTATGAATAAAATGCTAACTGGGAAAAAAAAACTGAAAGCTTGTTGAATCCTTCCTTCCTCCTTTCCGGACCTTAAGGCTGTTTGTACTTAATGTTTGCCAGACTTGAATTCGGTCCCCACCACCACCACCTTGTTCTGAGATCATTCCTTTATGAAAAAGTTTTGACAAAACAAAATGCGTTAAATGAAAAAAAAAAAAGTGAATAGAGCAACCATTAGATCAAAAATATTCATGAGCTATCTTTACTTTCCTGTGCCAGAAGAATAAAGTTCTGCTACCGTCAAAAAAATCTGAAATCGAGATTTTGACTTATCTCCACGCTTTATACCTTCCCGAGTTCAAAAACTACATTTTTAATATTATCTTTATCAGCTACCAGTCCATCCATCTGTCTGTAAAAAGATAACTCAAAAACGTTTCGAGCTAAATGGATGAAATTTAAACATATACTGTTTACACCAAATGAGTACTTTCTCTCTCAAATTTTGAGGAAAAAATCTATTCATAAGAAGTCTTTCTATGCGGCTGTTGGAATGTAAGTGAACGGGAAGATGGATGGCATTCGGCGCACAGACAAAACGTCAACAGTGTGGACACCCGCCAAAATTTGAGCCTGATTCAACAACGGGTTGACCATCTGTACTTTCAAAAGCATGGAAATACAATAACTCTAAAAGGCAGTGTCTAAAATGTTTTAAATTTGGTCCTTGAATTCATTACTAAAATTGAAGCTCTCTGTCTAATTTCAATGAATTAACAGCAACCACCCAAACGTGGGTGCTTTGTAAAAATGCTTTCACGCCAAAGATATATTAATATCTCGTAATATTTCTTATCTATAGTTCGTCAATGACACACAAAGCATTTGCATAAATTTAAGAATGTTTTATTGGCTTTCTTAATTTTCGATGATTAAATATGATTTCCTGTGCTATATTTATTTACTTTCCACTTTATTGTTCTTTTCAGTTTCTCTTAACAGTAATCTAAACATATGAATATCCAGCATAAACAGAAAATCCTGCATATATTATTTCAAATAAAACTTCATGCATTGCATAGATTTCTCTTTCTTTTTTTTCAGAATATATGTCATCTATAAATCATGCATTGCTGAGTAGAAAATCAAAATCTCTTAAAATTTGCATACATATCATCTATAAAATATTATTTTTTCAGTATAGAGGGTATAAAATACTTCTGTAAGCATTATTTATGCTTTGGGCGCCATTTCTGACTAAATCTCTCTTAAGGAAAATGGATGGGGCAAGGAAAAGTATTCAAAGACCAAAGCGTTCAATCAATTCCCTGACATCGTGGGGGCAACGAGAAGAAAATCGAACCACGAATTCAGTTTTCTTCGTATTTTTTTGATGTTTTCACTGCTTTTCCATGTTTCCCTATACCTCAGCGTCTGCCGCTTTTTCGTACCAGTTCTGGAGTCAATTGTTGAGTTTCGAGACGAAATGTACTTGTGTAGTATTGTTTATCTGCTGTGCTAAGATAAACGAAAGAATTTGTGAGCCACTTGGATGCCATCTTGCCGTTTTCGATTATGTAAGTAAAAAAAGAGATCTTTGCCACTGAATCATGGGTAAAGGAAATATCGATCAAACCAAGTATAAAAGGGTGAAGAATTATAATTTTCATTTTCTTTTAATTATTTGCTCTTCAAAAAAATCAAGCTATGCGTATTAAAATTTGTTTGAACCGGAAATCTTATCCGATTTTATTTTTATTTGGTATAGAATAACGCGTCTGCTTCCTACGCTGATCGGTAAATGGATAGATTACACAAATTATCTTTGGACTATGGGCACAAGAAATTTTAAAGAATCATGGCAATTAGAAATAGAAATATTATTTCCTTCCATTTCAGTCATTGAGAAATGATTGAATTGAATTATGACATTGAAGAAATCAATTTTCCATTTCAACCGTTTTTGGAATAATGTATTCATATCTCAGTCATTAACAGTATTTATGAAAAAGATGCAGCAAAAACAAGATAAAACTTTCTGCATGATCATTGAAGAACATTAAATTGGATGCGGAGCAGTTGTTTGTTAACGTGTTGGCTGTTCAGTGTCTGACAATAATTTTATATCGGATGACGAGCCCGGCATTGAGATGAATTCAGTATTCAACAAGTGATGCGGTGAGTAGCAAATCCGAAAATGACATCGCTCGTAATGATGACGGGCTTCACATGTCAGTAATGAATTCCCTCTCATCCGTGAGTTTTATTTTTTCCGTAAGATTGTATTCAATAATTCTCATCCATCAGCTTTATTTCTGTAAAAGTGGTGAAAATTTGTGTTATTTTAAATTGGAATTATAAACATTTATTGAAATTAAACAGATACTAATGTAGAAATTAAATGTAACAAAATATCGAAAAATAATTTCCAAACGCTATTAGCGCAGGGCTCTAAAAATCTCTGCTCCTATAACATCACGCAGAAAATATTCCTTTTAGGCATAAAGATTGCATTCGCTTCAGTACATTCAAATTTTCTTGAGTCCTTTCATTTATTGTAATGGTCCGATTTATATCAATCGATTGGGCATTTATTCTAAATGTCATTAAAATGTCTTCGTTATAAGCGGGATTTTTCAAAGATAGCCTGTTTCCGAGAGAAATAGCTGGAAAGATTGTGACAAATGATGAAAACGAGAGCAAACAAATAAAGCATCCGGAAAGAAATTTCCGACCAAAATTCGAGTTTACTGTAATGAAAACGTTTCGTGCGAATTCTCTAAAAGAAAATAAGTTCCAAAACTTGTCACTTACAATCTAGGGCTAGCAAGACCATTCATAAATTTAATTTTTTTTAAAAAGTGGCTTTCAGTAATTCAACTGATACCAATCCCTTAAAACACGAAAAGAAATAGGACCTATGCCTCGCTATATCGACAAGCTACGAATATTTTCCTGAAATAAATGGATGGATTTCTGTTTTGTAAAGTGGTAGAGCGTATAGATTTTTAATTTCTGTCATATCATTGTAAGAGAATTGCAAGACACTTTCTCAAAGCGCAGCATCCAAAGAGAAAGGACTATGCGACGAACTGATTACGACTAATGCTATATCACTAAAAAACCTCATGCTAGAGTGTCCAATGAATATTCATATTTGAAGTGACCCATCCCCAATTCTAAAAGCAATTTTTTGAGTTATATCTGTCAGTCTGCAAATATCAAAATTCCAAATGAACTTGCACTGAATTTATAAACATTAAATATGATATATGGAATTTAGAATTTTCTTTATTATAGATTCTATAAATTGTGGATTCTATAAATTTTGATCAAACCCTGTTTAAGGGATATATTTCTTTTCGTCATGCATTTTAATGTCAATTCAAAAACGCAGAGAGTTAAATGGATGAAAATATTCACACACGTATGTTTTTAAAATTTATTAAATCGGTAAAAATTTTGAACTCTTATCCTTCAAGAAGTCACCCGTCTAATGTATGTGTATTTGCGAGTATGCAAAAGTGATAGCTCGAAAACGCGAGGATTTTGTAATATTTTGTATTTTGTCTTGAAACCAATATCATAGATCTATATAAAGTTTGGAACCATAGAGTGGTGGGAAGGCATTCAAATATTCTATTTTCTACACTGCTCCATATCGTGTTAGTAAAGCAGAAAAATGGAGGGAGAATGCTGTTTTTTCATAGTTGGGTGCAATTGCATTGTAGAAAGTAGACAGAAAAAAATACCATATTTTGGAATACCACTATTTATTATTATTTCTATTGCCATTATCATTCTTTCCCAATTCTCTCCAAACTTCGAAAGATAGTTGTTTTGTTGGTACCTTTAATAGTCAAGATCGTTGCCCCGTTTTTTAAATTGTATGTACATTGCTCGTTTTTTCAAATGCTGACAGAAGTTCGAGTTGCCATTGGACGAAGCAAAAATTCCACACTGAATGTCTCGAAATCCTTATTTTTTTTTAACATGACAGTATTACTTGCATAGTTATAAAAGATACTTTAAAATAATTTCTGATTTGCAGAATCTAATTTTGTTTACATAGAGTGTTCTTAGAGCTTGTCCCTAACTATTTAACCACATAGAAAGTCTTATTTCAGCTTATTTATAATGAAATTGAAAGTCTTCTTTCTATTTCATAAGCGAGTGAAATATCTTCAAGGAACTGAATTTTTTAAAAAGGATGACTGATTCCCGTCTCAAGTATCCATGCAGTATCACAAATTAGGTAAAATATTGGACATATTCATATCAGTAAGTCATTTAGGCTACAATTCCTGTCACACACTTGAGTATTTTAAAAAACAAAGAAATACGTATATAGGCATTAGATTGGAATTATTCATCTCGAATTCGGTGGTTAAGCAGATAATAAGAAATGATGATGTGGATTAAGACCCAAACTATCAAGCGTTTAAAAAACGCATCTTAAAAAATAGTGGCTTCTGTTGAATGTGTTCTTCTGTTATTTCTCTAGTTTTTTTCGATAATGTTCAGACATAGGTTATGCACTTGCCAAGGTATTCTCGGACCTCTTCCCATCTCATTTATTCCTGTGAGGTGGTTGATAGTATTAATATGGATGAAAGATCTTTCACGTGAGCAGGGGCATTTTAAAGCCCTGACTATATATATTTTAGGACCGTCCAGAGGTAAACCTTTGAAGAATGGTACCCAATCAAATATAAGAATCGCACCCACTATGTGAAATTTTAAACTCTATATTTAGCAGCAGCATTTTATTGTTACTTGAAACAGAACAAATCATTTTCTCTTTGTAAAAAGATCTGTTTTCCCATTCTCGACGCGGTGGTTTTCCTAAACGATTATTTGAGGCTTATTGAAAACTGAAAATAAACTTACATACAGCCATCGGAAAGGAAACATTTGGAAATCATTCAAAATATGTCATTCATTTAAAATCATGATTTATAAATTGAATATCTTGTGGTTTAAGATTGACTAAACGCTAATCCATATGATCTAGTCCTTTAACAAATTGTTTAATGGGGATGGACTTTGAAAATTTTAAAAATAATTAAGTCTGTAATTATGAATTTTAAAAAAATTCCTCTTATTTCTTTCCATATCCTTCAAAACCAAGAGAAGCAAACATTGTCTTTGAGCTGCCTCTGCAGCTGCCGGTAACAGTGCAGGATTAGAGGATGGGTTCTTTCGTCAAATATGTTCAAATAATCTTTAATTTTCCAGAAACAACCTAGAATTAGTTGAGGCCAGAAACGCATGTCTTACAGTATGAGACAATAACGAAATCTCGAATGTAATCGACTCTTACACGCCACGTAGTGGTACGATTTTGCATAATTATACCTATTACAGCATTTGATTGATTTTTAAATCACTTTCTATTACCTAATGCACAAAAATTTTAACTATGTTGAAGTTTTAGTTTTCTATATTGAATTATATTCAATAAGAACTAAGTGATCTTTTATATACGTTTCAGAGTCATGTTCGAAATAGAATAATTACAATTTATCAATGACAGGCATTGCAGAATTTTTAGTTCCAGTCAGTAAAATGAAAAATTTTCTATGATAATAAATAAATTCCACCACTGAATTCAATTAAATGACTGTTCCATACGTTTAATGAAAGGAAACTTATCACTGTTCACTTTTTCCTGTACACATTGAAACATGTTTTTAAAAGGAAATTCTTATCCAGTATTCCGGAACTACAAGCATGAAGAGTGTTCCCAAAAGGAAATGCTATCCTCCATCGCAATACTTCTATTTCAAAGATATATGATCACATATTTTACAAAGGTATGTAGCTTGCCTTGAAACAGACCAGAAAAAGAAGTTATCAATATATTATCTTGCTACTGAGTTTGTCAATGATTAAAATTCACTCAACAAAAAGAGTCAACTGACAACTCAATAAAAAAAAAATGTCTCCACTCACCTGCTAATCACCCCACTCATTATCTGCTGATATAGACAATCCTTTCCGACTCTGACTTTATTTCAAACAGAGACAAAATTTTCTGTCAATGAGTGAGGGGGATGAGTGGAAGAAAGAGCCAATTCTTCGTTCACTATTCCTTTCCTCATCGTCTTCAGGGATGGGCACAGGGAATCCCTTCTCTCCTAAACACCCTCGGGAATTTCATCGGCAGCCATTAGCGAGAACGAGCTGAATGCATTCTTCGCAGAAATAATGGTTAATGCATTATGTACTCGTTCTCCTCTGAAGTAGAATCCCCCACTCATCTTTGGAGGATCCTATTAGAGAATGAAGAAGTGCAAAACTCATACAAGTATTTTATTTTGTTATTCCTTTGTGAGACTGATGAATGATTCTTTTCCAAATGTTCAACAGATCATCAGCTACATATTTTATTTATTTTCGATATTGCAATTTCTGATCTAAAACTGCGCCTTCACAGAACTTTGATAGTTTAGCAATTGTGGAATCCTGCTTTTTAGGTTTGCCATCTCTTCAGATAATCACAAAATTTTGATCACTGTAAAAAATACAAAAAGTTTCAAAATTTATTTAAAAAAAGAAATACCGGACATATCGCTTAAAAATATAACGAATTAAATGGAATAAATGCTTTCTCTTCGTTTAATTTAAATTAGGATTAAGAATAATTTCATTTAGTTTGAGAGTGAAGCTCACTTAGGCTAGATTGGGAATAATTTGGAAAGAAATATGTGATTACAAACATAAGGAGATGAGGACAAGGTACTGTGGTACCTAATCTCAAAGTTTTTAAGTCGCATCAGAGTGAAGAAGTATGAAAACAACAGCATTTTCACAGTAGTGTAGAATCGGCATCAGTGACAAATAAGGAGACATTTCATTTATTCGTTTGTGGAGAGCAAGTGATAAGGCATAAAATACATTCTGTGTCATGGTAAGTGAATGAGTTATTCAAATAGAGTCTTTGCATGGATACTGTGTGATGAAAAATATGGCAATTACGTATTTCTCTCTTTCTCTTGCAATGAAAATTATCTTAGTCCGTATTTTCTAGAAATACTACAGAAGTATTCATTCAAAATCTGCATATATAAAACGCTGACATATGTGGCTCAGAAATAACTGTTTTTAATTACTCTCGAATAGCAATAGTCAAATAGAAACAAATTTCTAATCGAACTGCGTCAATGACTGTTTTCACCGCTGCATTTTATTTAACCCCCTGAAAATTACTGGAGTTGCAAATTGTTATTAGAAATACTCTGAAGAGGAAACGCCATATCTCCAAAAGGCTCCATTCTGTCAGAGAAAAAAAGATGTAGAAGAAATCAAGAAGTAAATATCAAATAGAAAGATTAATTTAATAATATTAACCATCACCATGTAGCTAAACGCAATGATTTACCTATGGAAATTGTTGCCTATATCTTCTAAAATCATTTATTATCTTATAAAAAGGGCTTTCGAATTATCTTAAAATCGAAAATAATAACCTTCTTCATGATATCTATTTCGTTTTCACATTATTTTTTCTTTATGTGAACTGCTTTAAACCTTAATTTGATGCACAAACTACAAAAATGGTTTTAACATTGTGTGGAACTTCAAATTCATTCATTAAATGTTCAGTTGCGTGATATTGCTAACGTTAAACTGAAAAAAAAGCCATATTTGGACCATAATTTTGGAACCGAAGGGCTTCAGGTACGAAACCTAGTTCCACCTAAGAACCCCCGGGTAAACGGTCCTAGTGCACGTTAAATCTATCGTTGCCAATGGCTTGCCACTAATTTGGTGCGGAGGTTTCGAGACGGGGTGCCACCTCAGTTGTTATCTTCATCCGTAAAATAGCCCAAATGTTGATTTAAAGGAGGAATTTAATAAAACTGAACTAAACCAATCCACTTTACATCCACTTTTATTTCCCGATATACATACTTGTCAATTTGCACTTGTGGTAATTTGAATTTAAGTACTTAAGACATTAAATTTAAGTGCTTCAGTCTTTTGGTAGGATATAATTTTTTATCCTTTCATTCCATATTAATTATTTACTTCTTCCAAAGTCAGTAATCATGCGAAAAAACTGGTAGCCAAAAGTGGCTAGTTTTCTTTATTTCGCAATAACCATTTTCTTCTATAGGACCCCGTACTTCTGGAATGTCATTCACAACTCAGATTTTGTGTTTAAACTATTTCTATGGATGCACACACAATGATGTTCAGATGATTCATTATATTCTTTGTGACTCTAATGAATATACTAAAATGTATATTCAAAAATTAGGAGACTATTCGATGAGCGTTTATTTTGAATGCGTCCAAGAGAAGTACGCTTTGTTACATTATATTATATTAGTCTGGACTAATTACCCTTACTAGGAAGCAGATTGCCATGTAGAGACGTAAGAAAAAAATTTGAAAAAAATATATATAGTTGTGCCCTTCATAAGAATATCATTATTTTATTACAGAGTGAAACTCTTTCTCTATAAAATGGGTTGATATACAAAAATAAAATCAAAAGGATATTAATATAACATTTTAAAAACATCGCAGAATAGTAGAGAAGTAATCCAGAAAAATTTCAAAACAATTCAGTTATTAAATTTATTGGGGAAATTGTTTCAAGATCCTAAAGTTTGAGATTCCCTACTATAAAACAAGAAGATTTAAATATTATAGGCATCTATCGTCATTTCAAAAAAATATTTCGAGTATTTTTTCTGTTTCTTTCTCTTATTAATTCCATCATTCTATAAATGATATATTAGTTTCAAAACTCAAGTGCACGCTTCACTATTTTTGTCCTGCGATGATTGACAATCAGCAATTTCTCTCCATAAAGTTATGCAATCGATGCAAACTTCGCCCAATGTCCTCCATAAAAAGAGCTTTGATAGTCTATTCCGGCAAAGATGGTCCCAGATAATGCTGATCTCTGACTACAAACCCGGTTTTATGGCGAACATTATGGCTTATTCTTCAACCTCAAGTTTCTCGCTTTGCCCCAAAGAGATTCCTTTCTACATCAGAAGACGGATATGCCATCCATTCAGCTCAACGGGCTTAGGAGAAAATTTTGCAAAAGGGATAAGAGAGAACTGTATGGATGGTTTAACTTAGAGAATGCGTTTCTCTTATATGACTTTCTTTGCTTTCGTTTTATCGGGGTTTTACTCTAAAAAGTGTTGATGTTAAATATACTTTTTACTTTCGTAATATTACCTATATATTCTTAATCAGCAGCATTTGACGATTAATTATTTCGACTCCAATAATTTGATAACAGGTTGTTAAACTGCTAAAGAAGCATTCATATTTACTATACAATCTTAATGTATTATTTACAGCTATATAAAAAAAAACTGAGATTAGTGAGTTTTCTTTTTTTTTCAGTGGATATAGTTATACTGATGTGTACCCTAGATATGTGTATAAATAAACACATACTTTTAAAATATTCTAAGTGTATTTATTTTTGTGGGAACGTTATTTTTTGGCTTGATACTCCTTTTTTACATCCGTCTCCACATCCATTTTAATTTAGGAGCCCTGACTTTTAAATTTTCTATAATTTAATATATAAAAATAAATTTTGTTTATTCTTATCTTATGCTCTGCCGTGCCGTTCATTCGATTGCGATGAAACTTGGCCAATTTATTGCTTGCACTTGCGCGAAGGTTATGGGCATAGTACACTTATTAGCATTTATTTTGAAAACTTGCAAACAAATCGTTTCATAAGTTTCTGGTATTCAATATTATTTTCAAATTGACAAAAGACAAATACTAATGAGCACACTTCATTCGGAGTTAATCGCACATAAATCAAAAGAAATAAAATTATTATCATCGTTGCCAATCAATGTGAGTGAAATGAAATCGAAAATATATAGTGCAAGAACTAACTTTTTTCTTTTGTTAAAGAATCTACTTAAGATGTTGTTATTCAGAGTGCACAATATTTTGGCTACTGGGAACCGCATATATTATTCAGAGTTTATCTCTCACATACAAAATAGTATTATTATTATCGATGACAATCAAAGTAAGTTATGTATAGTGGAAATGTTTCCAGTGCAAGCGGCAATTTTTCTATTTATTCATTGAATCGACAAACGATATTTCGGTTTTACAAGCGAACATCGTGTTCATTTTTTCATCAAAAAATATGCCTCACAAACGTTCATCACTTAGTAGATCTACCAACGCAGCACGTAGAAATAAGCAAATTCAAATAAACGAGGAACGACAAGTGAGCAATGAAGCAGATCGTTTACGAATTGCAAAATCACGGACAGCATGCGACAAGAATCGAAAGACAACATTTATGTGCTGCCCGATCACGCACATCAGAATGCGGCAATATGCGGAAAAAATCAAGGTAATTATTCTTAACGGAATGTCGGATGAAGATGGTATGTCCCTTTTACGCATTCTCATTGCTCCCACCGACATGCCTTTTGAATTCAAACGACTGCAGATCCCCATTCGACTTGCATTCACGATGACCATCAACAAGACTTTAGCTCAATCACTTCAAGTGTGTGTATTGAACCTAAAAAATCATGTTTTTCATAGGGCCAATTGTATGTTGGATGATTACGAGTCGGACAGCCAAGAAATTTATCATCATTATTATTATTATTATTATTTTGCTGAAGACAGAAAAACACCCTAAAGCACTTGAATAATAAAGTTAAAAAACTGTATTCACTGATGAATTGACCTTCAAGTATAATCTAATGATCTAGATGGAAAAAGCTTTTACGACAAAAGTGTACACATTTTGTTTTGGTTCAGGAGAAATTGAACCTGTTAAGAGTAGACCATTATTGGATTTTATTTACTGCCAATTGAAGTTGCCATTACATAAACACAGAATCATCCCTTGTACAAGATATGTAAAGATCATCAACGCAAAGGAACCCTTTGACATAGAATGGAAGCGTTCTAAAATATCATTAATCTTTAAAGCAAAGAGCATTATACTAAGTACACTGCCCTGAGGCACACCTTCTTCTTCAATAAAATAGTCTGAAAATTGGTCTCCAATTCTTACTCTGAATTTTTCTGAGTTTTAAATAATTCTGAATGAATATGGGTAGATTACCACTTGAGATTACAATCATATATATCGCGAAGAATGCCAAATCTCCAAGCACGATCGTCAGCTTTCTCTCTATCGAAAAAAGTAGCTACGGTATGTTGTTTACGAATAAATGAATTTCTGTCTCCAAGGCGAGCAACTGTAGAACGCCCCGATCTAAACCCACTTTGAAAAAGACTCAAAAATTTGTTAGTTTCGAGGAAACGCTCTTTGGCTGTCTCCTCGAGGAGACAGTTAGTGAGTGCAATCGGGCGGTAGTTGCATGGGTCTGATGGCTCTTTTCCAGGTTTGAGAATAGTTATTATAATAGCCTGCTGCCAGGATGATGGGAAAGAGCGCTCACGCCAAATTCTGTTATAGAGAAATAGTATATTGTGTAAAGATATATTAGACAGATGCTGTATCATAAGGTAATTCATATTGTCGGGGAAGATGAGCCAAACGATGGGACTATTTCTAACGACTGAGACTGAAACGATTGGACTATTTCTAACAATATTTTGCTACTTCGATAATTGGCATTGATTAAATGCAGCTGTAATAGCATTCAGGAAAGAAGTATACAAATCATTTATTTACATTTGACTGTTATCTTTCGACAATAAGCATTAAAATCTGCGGCCACTTGCGTTAACGTGTTATATATGTAGATTTGAAACTATTGTCCGGTTGGTTTATTGACTGACTGTCCGAGCGCATGATAGCTACAAGACGTAAAGTGGATGAAATTTGGTACTCTGTTTGAACATTAAAAGAGCATTAACATTAGCGGTAAACGTTCCTTAAAATTTTAACTAAAAGCTATCAAAATGCTGACATTATGTCGGTCTGGTTTTTCCCATGAATGTAAATGCTAGAGCACAAGAACACAGAGCCTTCATTAACAAGAATTTTTATATGTTAATTTGGTTCGAAATTATGATTCTTCTGTCAAATTTTGATTTCAGTCGATTGAAAAAAAGAGCCAAAATGCATATTCGGATTTTTTTTTTCTTCACTATAATACGAAATACAAAACGCACATATGTAGCACTCTAAACAAATCTGAGAGTTTGCGGCTTTCAATGTTTTGTCTAAGATCCATAATTCTATACAAAGTGTTTTATGAACAACATTTTGTCAAAGAGTAAGGACAAATATTTTGGTGGAAGACATCGTCTCATTTCTTTGAGCCCGAAATGAATGTATGAAGTTGTCGTTAAATTTCAAATGCTGATGTTCATAAATTAATAAAAATAGTTTTTAATGCACACTTATATTAGTGCACTGTAAAATTATTTTTTTTATTTCATGTCTTAATTGTTTTAATCTTTTATTTGCCATTACTTTTTATATATATTACGGTACAATAAAAACAATTTTTCTCAATTTTACTCATATAAAATCACAGTTTAATTTAATGAATTTATTAAATTATTCTGAAATTATTCTTAAATTCTCAAAATACAGAAATAGCATACTGCCATCCAGAACACGCAGGAGTACAAAATTTTAAATTTTTTAGCACAACAGGAAATGAATGAAATTCAGTCATAGAAATTAAATAAAAGAATCAAAATGAGATAAAAAATACATTTCTGATTTATATTTGTCTGAAAATAAAAGTCTTTGAAGAGAGATAGACAAGCACCTAAATTTCATCAATTATACGAACGAAAAAAACTATTTGTTCACGATTATTCGAAATCCAACAAAAATATCAATCAAATAATGTTAGCTTTCTTTTTTAGATTGTCTGTAATCTGCCAACAGTTTCTTTTACCATTCTGGATATAGATTTTATCAATTTTCTCTTTTCTATTTCTTATGACGTATCCAATTTTCTTTTGAATAGTTTAAATTGAAAGTGACGGGAAAAAATGCCCGCAGACTATTTTGCATTTTGCTGATCTTTTCTGCTTATTTCGCTTTTCTCTCTCTCCTTTCTCTACAGTGCAATACGTGTGTACCAACGGCATGGAAAGAGGGAAAGAGAAAGGAGTGGGGATGAAGGACGATTGAAGATATTTCCATTTCCGGCCTGCCAGGAGGAAGTAGAGAACTTTTGTTCTCTTTTTCACTTAAACAGCAAAATTAGGAAAGCTTTGTTGTAAACTTCAAAAAAAAAAAAAAAAAAAAAACAACTTGAAGTTCAGAGTGAATAGTTTTCGATATTCAAGAATTTCAGCTAAAAAAGGGAAATGGATTCCCTTTTTTGCTTTAGTAAAAAATATGTTTTCTTATCATTATTTCTGAAATTGTGTTTGAATCTCGAAATCCCGTATATGAAATACTGAGAAAGTGTGATCATTTCTGAAATACATAGAAACTTTACTTTTTTTAAAACTAATTTTAATTTTGCGAGAAAATTTTGGGAAGGCCACTTCGCAGTTTAATCATTTAGAGCTTGTTTATGTAGTTGACAGCAGTAACTTTATAAACTATAGAGGATATTATATTATTTTCAGATTTGTCTGAAATTGTAGAAATCCGGATCAAAATATGAAACGTTGCACTGATATCGGACGAATCATCAGAAATAGAGAATTATCTAGTTAAAAAAAAAATATAGTTTGAAGCATTCTCTACAGTCATAGTGTTGTGTGATGATATTTCTCATGCGAGTAATATTTAAATTTATCCAGCTTTTCAGACTCCAAAAGGATCGTGAAGATAGGCGGAAGACTTAAAACTTCTGCACCATCATATTCAGGTAGACTTGCAAAAAACATTGCCCTCAAAAGAAGAAAGAAATTATTGCAAATTATTATAATAAAATTATTTTTATTTTTTGTCCAAAATATATTTTTTCAAGTTAGAAAAAAGTATTGATCATTTACAGCTGGATATTTTGTTGAAAATTTATGCACTACTGAATCTTTTACTTTAGAGTCAACCTTAAAGTATTTTCCTCAAAAATAGGCAGTTTGCGGAAAGGAAGAATCACTACAAAGAAGGCGCTCTGAAATAAGCTGATGTTGACGTTTCTGATTTAAAAATGAATATTAGAGAAAACACCCTGAAATTTAAGCATATTCACTGATTTGCCTAATAAAAACGGCCATCCCATTTTGAGGCCAATTTCGGAAGTTTTTCTGGAAAGATTTCTTTTAAAAAGAGTGAAAATTATAAGGGTTTTTTTCCTATTTCTGGTCTACAGAGCATGATCTTTGATTTAATTCATTAGAAATAGAAAGAGTCTTTATTTGTTTACCTCGCTGAAGTAGATATTGAACGGTCCTTTATTTCTCCAATGTGAGGAATCTCTGGCATGGAGACAGGAAGACCATTTCAACCGCACCTAGTAATTCAAAAGTATACTGCAATGGCTGCTAAGACTAACGACTCAAATTGAAATGATTTAAAATTCTTGCTGGCTTCCGCCATTTTCAGTCGATCTCACTGTCTTATAAGTTTTAATGCTGACACACGGTTTACGGATGCTGACAATGGCAATAAAAGCACCATCTGAAGAAGATTTTGTAACAAATCGCCTTACTGCTTTCCAAAAAAATCGATTCAGTCAACCTGGTAGAGATGGAGCCTTTAGTCCTTAAACGTTATGCAACAGAGGAGAAAAAATGATTAGCTAATAAAGAAAATCTAAAAATTGGAGGATGGTTTTCATCAGTGATGTATATATGATATTATAATGTTTTTCATTGTATAAATTATCCATGAAACCTATAAAGAATGTGAAGATGCGATAGGTTCCTGTTTGTACAAAATCATGTGGTAGGGTGCATGCTCATAATAATAATCATGCGATAACGAAAACGTTCCTTCTTTTCTCCTTGGATGATACTGGGAGATTTCTGCAATGAGGGATGTCAGTTGTAACTTTTCAAATCAAAAAACACAATTTCTGCTAAATCTTTGTCTTTATCTTTAAATATGCTTTGCCCTAACTTTATTTTTATTAAAAACAAAAAATCCAATCTGTTCTTCATTTCATACAAAGTGTTAATTGTTTTTAATCCAGAAAAAGAGTCTTTAATCCAGAAGTCAAAACTTTATAATTTTTTTAATTATTTCACACTTTAATCAACATTTCAAAAAAAATTGCCCAAAAATGTGCATTTTCATCGTTTAATGCTTATCTGTGCCAAATTTGGTAGCATAAGGTCCAAAGATTGATTCTGTAGAGTGGCAATAGATGTCCGTGTTGAAGCAAACTCCAATTTAATAGTTAAAGGCATTTAAATGACCATCGCATTTCTTGCAGCGGTTCAAGTGGTTCCAAATAATAGACAAATGTGGGCAATTCAGCCTAAAACGCTCCACGCATAACAGAAAGTAAAGAGTTTTTTTTTTTTTTTTTTTTTTTTTTTTTTTTTTTTTTACAGAGAAAGAAGTTTGCATTTAATTTCTGGTGATGCGTTTCTACATAAGCTGCATCCATTTCCCTTTAAAATGAGACTCAAATAATTATTCCAAACAATGCAAAACCAAGTGTGCCGAAACCGCATGACATTTTTTACTTCATTTTGATTAAAAATAATTTTAAAAAAATATTCTTAGAATTTTTTTTTAATTTTAAATTTAATGAAATACATACATGTAAAAAAATCCAAAATTATCTATTTGATAGTTTGGGGAATTTTTTAATCGAAGAAAACGAATGAAAAATGGATTTTTTTCTAAAAGAAGTCATCCCTGGGCATTGAATGCAGAGGCTTTAAAACCAAGCTGAGTTGAATATCTGCAGTTTTGCTCTATTTAAATAAACTTTCTAATGAGTTCGGGGAAATTTATGAGTCAAAAAAATCTTTTTAAAGGAGAAATAAGTTCTTGCTTCCAGTTATTAATAATCCTGAAGATTGATTTTCATTTTAATTCTACAAGAAACTTCGGAAACATTTTATATTCAGCATAGTTTTCTAAAGTAATAGCTTTCAATACATTTAGGAATATCTTTAAATTATGCATAATTATTGAGCTTTAACAAAATTATGAATAAATAAGTAACGCAGTTTATTTCATACTTTTTTTTGTTTCGGATCGTAAAACAATTCGTTTGAGCTCAGAGGAAATGTTGTCCCAACATGTCGATTCTTTTCAAAGAATGATGCGCATAGTTAGATACAAGCAAATAATGGCAGTCGAAGGATTGTGTTACCTTTTCGTCTTGAAGGTGTAAAATTTTTGAGCAATGAAGGTCATTGAAGACGTCTCCTAATCACGTGATAAACGTAATCGGTCATCCCTTTTAACGTATTGCTTTACATTCTTACTTGCGTTGAGGTTTTAAAAAAATTTACCCTCAAAATCCATTCAAATTTATTTTGCAACTAAATCGAATAGCCGTTTTTCAGAATGTGTCAACAAAACAATTTCGTTTATTGTTGCTGACGTGTTTGATCGGATTCCCCCGTTTCTCCTTTTGTGACAAATCCAATTTGCCCTCGAATCGGAGCAAATGAAAGCGAGAAAAGCGTTTCTTGAGCACCATTTTGAATTTGACTGATTTTCTTTGTTTCTTTTTCATTCTTACTTTCGGTTTTTCGTCAGAGAAATAGAAAGAACTCTGTCAACGTTCAAAAAGCAAAAATCTAGGAAATGGAAAAGGATAATCTAAGAATAAAAAAGAAAGGAGTGAAAGATATTTATTTTTTCAGGTTTGAGAGGAAATGCATCATTTCAATATTTATTATATTATTTTTGTACGAATTAGACTAATCTACCGAAAGTATTTAATTCACCTTTACTTTTCACTTTCTCTGAAATATTTAAGGAGGTAGTGCTATGAAAATGTGACGTCTCCTAGTTTCAAACTTCTGTGAGTTCGGTTAAAAAAAGTCTCGCCGCAGTCTGTCTGTGAGCATTGGAACTCAAAAAGGGAAGGAGCGGAACAAATGAAATTTGGTGTGCAGATTTTCTATTAAAATTGCAGATATTTTACCAACTTTTTCACGTCATTTGTCTTTCTGTTTGTGGAACTATCGCATTTAGAAGCCTAAACATTCCAAGAGCTAGATGAAAGAAATTTATTATACGATTTTATTCTTATACAAATATCTAAATTTTCTGTCAATTCTTCAACGAATTCCGCATCCACGTGTATGTGAATGTGAGAATACGATAATATAGCCCCACAGTGGAATCTTGCTTAACGAACTTCATTTGTTGCTGAATATCGCTCGCAATTCGAAACACTCGGCAAGGGAAACCATTTTTTCCGCAGGAATCCATGCCAAATAGAACAACGCCTTCCATTCTGAAAAAAAAATAACTCAGGCAAATTTTTAATAATGAAATTATTATTTATAATGCATGCATTTTTTACGAGAAAATTGACTGCAGGCATTTATCTCTGGCTGTGCTTCAAAATTCCGCGAAAAGGAGACACCGTCATCGAGTGAGTCTGTCGTATGCACAGTTATTGACTTGGTGGGGCGATGCTTCTCAGCACAGGATGCATCCATTTCCATGATTTCTTGTTTCATTTGAAGATTGTTGCTCTCTTGTACCTATTATTTCTTCCTCTCCTGCGAAATTTTCTCCTTAGTTTCCTATTGTGACTCAGAATGCAGTTTCCATCTGGCCATGTTCTTTCCTCAGCTGGTCGATTTTTTTTTACATCTCTATCTCAAAAATCCCAGCCAGAGACAAAATCTCCACTGGCTCAAGCCCCTCAGAGTCTCATTCCGCAATGCTTTCCGCCCAAGACTTCTTCAAAGTGAATATAAGGTTTCTCTTCAAATGGATACAAGCCACTCCAGCACGTGGCATCTCCTCACCACTCGTTCTTCGAAACATCATTCATTAAAAAAGACCCTTTTCGACACTTTGTTTTGGTCTTTAAGCAAATCACTCGTAAGGCGAGTTGCACATTTCTTTTATTTGAATATTTTTCAAGATTATTCAAATTAAATGAACCATTCACAGATAGTTTTAATTCAAATGTTTGTTTGTTTTTGTTTCATTTAAAAATAAATGTTTATTTTAATTTAGTTTTCTATTCTAATTTAATTTTTACAGAGTTCTAATTTAATTTTAAAAGGAAAAATATTTGCAAGTATGTTCAAATTCAAAATTATTTCAATTAAATGAATAACTTGTGTATAATTTTCATCTCTATGTTACTCCGTTTTTGTATGCAAGAATAAATGTTCGTTTACCTTATACATTAATTAAGTTTTAATTTTCAGAGAAAAACTAGTTATAAATTTAAACAATGTTAATATTTTATTATAATAACTCGTATCATAAAAAATAGTAAATATTTCTAGAAATCTATTCTGCTTTCAACAATTTTCAATAGCAAAAATTATTTTGGTAATTATCGTAAAAATGTTGGAAACTAAATACATTTGGGCATCTTTCATAATTGATAAATCACGATTGTTCACAAGAACAATTTTTCTTCAATAGATCCATAAGAGAAGAAGCTACATTTGCATTCAAAAAGACTTGTTTTTCAGCAAAAAGTTTTGACAGCATGCCGAGTATACTGGATCATTTGATGAAATACTTCGAAACATCTGTCTGCTCATTTAATAACACTTAATACTTGATTTCTACCTTTTCATTTCGATTATTAATCTCTTTAATTTCTGATATAAATAATGTTTCGTTGAGTTAGAACAAATTATCTGCCTTTTTTAAAATCCGAAAATTTTAAATTTTTAGTTCTCTTGAATGATCATAGTAGTTTAAATTACTTATAGCCAATGAACTTACATTCATAAAGAGTTTTCTTTTATAAATTAAATAGTAATTCAAGTACGGGGTGAATAAACATTTATTTTTGCACAAAAGATGGAAAACATAGAATTATTAGAATTTTTAGAATTATTTGTAAATTTTTCATTCAAACTGAATAATTTTGAAAGTATTAAAATGACAGAAAAAAACAAAGAGAAATGAACTATAACTTTTTGCTTAAGAAGGAATTTTCTTAACAAACATACGTTTGAGTTGCTGACTCGGACGACAAGCTATTAGTGTATAAGCTATACAAATATTTTGAAGCTTCTTTTCTCGGACTATTGGGCTTTGATATTTCAATGAACGAATATTCTAAGGATATACTACTAATATAATAAATATCATTCCAAATTAAATTTTTCATGCACGTCCTTTATTGGATGATAAAAAATAGAATTGTTCCGTATGAAACAAGTTTTCTTAAATAAAATATTTATCATCCTATTATAGGCTAAGCGAACTAGACTCTTTTCATAAAAAAAGATTGTTTTCCTATTATTTTAAGATGAAATGAGATATATTCCTTGTTATAAAAACAATGCATTTTGCCTCTATAATGGTAGCATTTTAATTCAGTTTTTAATTACAATTAAATGGGTTCCAAAACATGGACTTTTTCGTTGAAGCTAATTTTAGAGTAATACATTATAATAATTATATGCTATAAATTCAGGAATTTTTATTTAAATACTTAAAAAAAAATTTCTGAAAGTATCTAATTTTCAAAGATTCCTCAAAATTCAGTAAACTGCATCAAAGATTCAAAGCAAATGCCTTTAGAGTGCTTTTTTCGACGCTGCACAGCCATTTTACTTTCTCGTATACGTAGTGTAGAGAAAGTATATAACCGTAAAAAAATTCAAAGTCGAAATTTTGATGAATATTTACATTTTAGACCTCTATTAGTTCGAAAAACTCACTTTTGAAAAATATCCATCTGTCTGTTTGTGACAAAGAAAATTCCAAAACATTTAATCTAGATGAATGAAATTTAGTATATAGCCTCTCAGAGGAAGTCTGTCGGTCCGACTGTTCGAATATAATTTAGCAAGATATCTACAAAACAAAGAGGGCTAGACAGATAAAATTCGATACACATAATTAACATCTATATTCTAGACATCTTTCAAATTTTGAACCAAATCCAAGAATGGATAAGCAGTCTGTGGTTCTGTACTTTAAGAAACATGTAAATGTGGTAACTCAAAGGCTCAATGACTTAAATATATCAAATTTGGTATAGAATTTTGGGACTGGAATTGTAGTTCAGTATCAAATATTTGCTTCCATCGTTTGATAAAAACGCATCTAAAATACTATTTTCGGATACTATTAATCGCATGCCAGGGATTGATCGCTAAATAACTCTCCAAGAATTACACAACAGATGCAGTAAAAAAGCTATATTCACGCCAATTGTTTCATTTTTCATAACTATTTTACGCCAATGCCAAGCAAGGCATTCTCTGGAATATCATCTTTGTTGGAGCGCATGTGAGAAAGTTTTAGGGATCAGCGGATTCTACAATAGTTAGAAACCAGGCTGTAGATAAACAACACAAAAAATGATGTTGTTTCTACATAAAATTCAAAATTCGGATTTTCGTGTGCATTGAGTTATCACGATGACCACCTATATATGAAATTTTACAGCTGTGTGTTCGATTATTTCAAACCCCGATCAGGCGTCCAAGATAGTATTTGATTAATATTCTCTCTGCCCGAGTTTCCGCGCTATCGGGGAGGGAGAATTTCATCCCTTGACAACGTTATTGCACAAGGAAAATTGCACCCTTCGCGGAATCTGTTTTTGAACCTTGAGCAGTCCACTTTCAAAACTTTAGATCGCGAGCTTACAATGAGGCAACTTCAGCCACTAATCGGCCTTCTTAAAAGACTAGCGTTAAAACTTGGGTGAATGCTCTCCTGCCGACCTCCTTGCATTCTATGATTCGTTTTGGGTTTAGCTTCATAGCACAAAGAAGAAAACCCGCTCATGCATTTGACAATTCCCTTTCACTCTGTTTAAGCACAAGTCTGATGCAGATCGTCAATTTCGTGATAAGTCCACAAACTCATTTCACTTACCTTACTCGAATTCTCATTTTCGTACACATAAAGAATATAAACAAACAGATGAATGACGCATCGAAATATAAACTGTGAATTTGATTCAAGGCATTTATTTATGACACGATATGACACTCATCGTGATATATTTCAGAATTTCCATATCAAGATCCTACATCAGTTTTTTTCCCCGACCGCGTCTTATTTTGGAGTTATCCCCTATGCCAGAAGACATGTTTCCGAAAATGGATATGCGGCTTAGAGGTAAGGTTAGCCAGATTCCACAAAAGACCCATTGTGTTTGCCAGCCTAGTGTACATTGAAGCTGATGTTGAAGTACAGATAGTCACATTTGCGGATGCTTGCAGATGATATCATCGTGTTCAGACTCTATTTCGGAAATAATAGATTCTTCTCGAAACAACCCTCCTGTAGATTGCAAACGGATCTGAATGAAATTGAATTTTAGAAAATTGCTGTTTCGTACTCAAGGTTGGTTTGAAGAAAATAGCTTCCTTCACTTTTTCGATGTCAGAATTCTTAACCATTTCAATACTATCTCATTGTATACCCGGCAAACGAGAAAAAATTTATTCATCAGATTTTAATAAATCTTTTCTTGAAAACTCGAAAGGCTCAGAACACTTGGAGGACTCAAATGTAGACTTGAAAGAAGCTTATTAGGATAAACAATATTCTAATTTCATTTCGCTTTTTTAAATTTTTCTCTGCTTCTCTGAATTCTCCGTCGGATAATTTATTGCTAAATTAAATTTTGCTAAAGCTGTTTTAAAACACGATGAAGAGTGTCTGCACACAGGCGGCATTTTAAATGACTTCGGCCATTTCAAATGTGAAAGAGAAACGACATTTCATTCCATCCCTCGATTTAAAATTCAACATTGAAGCTGTTTGGTCCAGGTTGCATTGCCACCGCACGAAAGCGAAGCAATGAAGGACGTTGAAATTTATGGAAATGAATTCTACCGCGATCTCTGCGTTTAACGATTGTAGCTATTTAAATATAAAGGGAAGGGTGTCGAATCTTGACCGTGACGGAGAAATAATTTTTCAAAAAATATAATCTTTGTATATAAAGCTTTTTTTTTCTTTCAAAAATGAAGTAAATTTTTAAAAAGATACGTGGACCTTTAGTTTCTTTAAATATAATTAAATCAAAATTATGTTTCGATTTTCAAATTCGCACCCATACTTAATACACTCAAATTTGACATTTCATGCTCTGTATCATTTCTTCTTATTTATGCTAGAACATAGTTGGCCCGAGTTTTTGTTACTTTCCTGTGTCTTTTCAAAGTTTTTCCTTATTTCTAGTTTAGGAAAATTGTCAATGATTATGAATACTTCCTGTAATATTCTTCAGGTTCAATAATAAGAGTCCCGTTAATAATATGAACCTTTTTATTTAGGCATAGTTCAATTTGAGAAATGTATAGACAACAATAAAAACAAAATCACAAAATCTTACCTGTTAACTATTCCTATAAAATTATAGTCAAGAAAGTTTTCACTTAGAGGAAGTAATTAAACATTTTACAACATACTTTAAAACAATAAAGGATGTTGGTCTTTATTTTTTAGATATTTGATTGATGATGCCTGATTGTTAAAGCTTGTTCTCAACGTAGCCAAATACCATTCTCTTACAAATAATTTCATAAACTACTGCAAATGTAGACACATTTTGATATTTTTCTAATAATCGATCTATCTTACAGTGCCTATTTTATGTCGGGAAAAAATGATGAAATTGATTTTGCATTGTTGTGTTAATGCAGGAAGCATTCAACTTCAATTATATTAGGTGTGTAAGGAAAGGAAATCCTCTTTTATAATAATGTGTATATATATGTGCTCT
The DNA here is from genome assembly GCA_026543865.1 of Argiope aurantia. Lineage (NCBI taxonomy): Eukaryota > Metazoa > Arthropoda > Arachnida > Araneae > Araneidae > Argiope > Argiope aurantia. Next base: position 154,419 of record JAPMOR010036729.1, read on the forward strand.
TATTGAATATGCGTGATTGTAGATTTATTATGAAATTGTGTTCCGAATCCTTCAAAGTGCTCCCTGTCTGTCAGTCGGTCTATCCGAGATCACGTGAACACGATGCATTGCACACGCTAGACAAAAGAAATTTCTGCTTCACAAGAGCATTTTCTATTGATTTTTGAAAAAATAAGTCGAAAAATAAGAAATCCAAATACATATTCAATTTTGTTCACAATACAAGCTTGACATATTATTTATATACACAAGAGAGTAAAAAACAGAACAACGGCGCTTGATTTTATTAAGACATTTTTTTTATAAAAAAAATCATTTTTACACATTGTCTATCTAAAATTATAGCTGTTCTATACATAAGAATAAACTTTCTAATAACTTATATTTAATAAAAAATTGTTTATTTATGTTTTTACTTAAAAAACAAAACTTCGGAAACGTAAATTTAGTTAATATTGAATATTATTTTGAAAACTCGACTTATTTATCAAAGCTCCCAATAACGACTGTTCATAAAAAGAAAGCTGAATTTAATCCTCGAAAGCGAGAAGTTTGTTTTTATTTAAAGAAACTCTTAATATTAAATGCGTAAATATTATTTCAGAATAACATTTTTTAGTTCAAAATAGTGGAAATAAACATTCTCTCGAGGATACCTGTAGGCGAAACAGTTTTGAATAGGATGAAATAAAAAAAATCGCCACAATCCTACAATCGAACTTAAAATGATGCTTTTTCTTTTTCTTTCAGTGACATCTGGTGATCGTGTTCTTCCTTCACATCAGTGGCGACAAATAAATTTTACATAAATGCACAAAGGCTTGTTAAACGCTGCGCTTTTGAGATCATCCTTTTATTTCTTTCTTTCCTTTCTCTCATTCGTTTTCCTCTCGCTTTTTTATCTTAGTGAATAATACCAATCATTTGGCAGTGGATTTGAAAAGAATTGTTTTCGTTTATTTTTCGAATATTTGCTTTTTGCAAATATTCATTTGAAAGCAATTTGTATCGGGTTTTTCTTTTTGTCTGTCAAGAGTTCCGATTAAAGCACGAATATACAAGCATAGAATTTTTTCAGTGATACTTTCTAAACGGTTTTTACTCTCTCACGGGTTAAAATTTTATTTTCATTTAAAAATAATTTATAATTAAATGATTTTAATTTTTTTTATTTAAGTGATTTCTAGAAGGCAGCAATGACGTTCGGTTTTGAGAGATTTCCTGAAAAACATATTCTAAAGTAATGAACTGTACTGAAAACCAAATATAGTCTGATTCAAAATTCAACGCATAAATTATGACGGGTGATAGGAAACTCAGTAATAAAGAAAAGATGCAAAGAAAGTTAAAACAGATTGTTGTAACTGGATGCAATGTGTAAGGCACCGATGTATCTGCATTTCAGAAATAGCAATCCAAGTTCCAATTTCATTCCTTTGTAAGAGAACCATTTTCAAAGGTTGAGTAGGAAGTCGATCCATTCACCCAATGAGCGAATATGCGGTAGACTTACAAGTTAAGAAAAAATAAAATAAATAAGGCAGATACTGCACAGGTTTTCAGATTTATTTGCTCTAAAAATTGCCAATAGGATCTAGGAAATGTTAAACAAATTGATTACAAAACAAAATTTTATAAAAAATTCAAATTTGCTATGGCAAATTTCAAGATATCGTGCGAGAACATTATTTTTTCAAGTCGAGGCATCAATGCGACAGAAAAATATCACATTCTCACATGACTCATATGACGCAATCCCCAACATTTACAAAAGCATATCAAAATGAGTCGACATCTAAACAATTTTTCGATAAAATGAATTTTTTTCATGGAAAACCAGTTTCAACGGATTGTGAACTACCACGTGTAAATCGAATGACGCATGCGTCAAAATTTCGAAAACGGTGGGATTTTTTTTCCCCCAATCTCAAAATCTTTCGAGCTCTAAAACTCCACCTCGCGGCCATTTTTGGCGCAATTTAAAATCTCATGTTCAGTCTTTTGTGCATATTCTATAATGGTGCAAATCCCTGCGTGAAAGCCATGTATATAAGAGAATGAATAAGACTGCGCATTTACAGTATCTATGAAAGAATTTAGACTTTTATTTCATTAATTTCTTTATTTTGAAAGGAATTTTAAATAAAAGATTGAAGCCTTCTCAAATTCTTGAAAAAATAGCACAAATTGAAAAGAAAATTAATATTTTTCACTTAACGTAAATTTTAAAATTATTTAATGAAATGAAAATAGAAAGTGAATCCAACACGGACTTGGGTATCGAATCTCGAACCTGAGGCAAACGGTTGACAGATTGACACTCGCACCACAAGACAAAATACGACTTCCCCAAAAGATGCAATTGAAAGCCTCTTGTCCAGTCTTTTATGCATATTCTATAATAGTGCAAATCCCTATATAAAATGCATGTGTCTATCAGATGGAATAAGTGTGCGCATGTCCAGAACCTCGGAGAGAATTTCGACTTTTATTTCATTAATTTCTTTATTTTGGAAGTCATTTTAAATAAAATATTGAAATATTTTCAAATTTTTGAAAAAAATATCTCACATTGAAAAGAAAACTAATAATTTTCCCTAAACGTGAAATTTGATTTTTCTTAAAATTAAGCAAAAGCGCATTCGAAGAGCGAGGATCGAGCCTGCGGTAACTGGTTGGCAGCTTGACACTCGCACCACCTGGCGATATACGAAACGCTCAAAGATGCCATTTAAACTGATTTGAAATGATCGCGTGACTATTGTATTCCGCAAAAATATGTGGGGGGTGAGTGGGAAAGGCAACGACCAGCATTAATATGAAAATATATTTATTAAGATTACAAGGACAAAACATTACTAAACTAACATAGAATACATAAAAGGGTACGCGAGAGTGATCGGTAAGTCTTACCGTCAAGCTCTTGTCTGCCAATACTAGCGGGAAAGCCTCATTTAATCAATGACGCAACATTGCTCCATATAGGATGTGAGAATTATTAGCAGCTCCCACATCGGCCATCATGATAGGACAAACGACCTCGCCTTAAGGTATACAGTACATAGAAGTAAATGTATTATAAAACAAACAGTAAATACAGAAAAAATAATAAGATGCACAATTGAAATATTTACAAGATAAAACAAACAAAATAATCATACCATCCGTGACAGCATAAATGTATAGCAATACACTTGCGTGCATTGGAAATATCGAATAACTAAATAAAAATAGAAATAATATTATTGTTGAACATATAAAAATATAATAACACAAAATAAGTAGAGAGAAAAGTCTTCTATTGTCCAAACACAAAATATGCACACAAAAAGAAAAATAGTTGTCTTTTTTTAAGTAAATATTCAGTTTCATTCTTTTGAAAAACAATTCTAGTGATATGCCCTATATTACTGAACCATGATTTCATATATTCTGCACAAGTTGAAGTTTTCGATGGTCCATTGAAGAAGTCACACTTTTCAACATCCTATGTGACGTTTGCTTTAATTTTAATCCCTTTATATGGTCCGAGAAATTTTTGTTTCAATTTGGGACCAGGGCCAAATGGAGTGCGCTTGATTGCGACGAGATCATTCAATTGAAATTTTTGAGCATGTTTGCAACTCAGATTGCAAGTACGGCGATTTTCTTCTTGGATTTTGAAGATTCATTGTTTTGCGCCTTGACGGAGTTGTTGGGAAAATGCAGATTAGATCTCTTCGTTGACGATCTCGAGGAGTTTTATATCATGCTCAGATTTCCTTTTAGTTCCAAACAGAATTTCGAATGGAGTAGAAGTGATACTTCGTTGATATGTAGAATTAATAATTTGTTGAATGGCAGCAACATGGCTATACCACTTTTCAGGGTTTTCTAAGGTACAGAGTACAGCTATGAGAGTAGAATTCAGTCTTTCTACCTGACCGTTTGATCTAGGAAGTCCAGCTGTAATAGCAATATGGGTGATATGCTGATGCTTTCAATATTCTTTGAATGACGAGGATGTGAAAGTGCTACCTCTGTCTGTAATAATCCTTGAAGGATTGCCGAAAACTGATCTTTGGCATTCGAGCTCATTGAGAATTTCAGCGGTGTTGGTGGACTTGGTCGGGTAAAGCCACACAAACTTCGTAAAGGAATCGATGATTGCCAGAATATGCTTATATTTCTTAGAAGTGCTGGGGAGAGGACCCAAATGATCAATATGGTATGTATGAAAAGGAGTATCGACTTTGTCAAGTGGATGCAAAGTGCCATCTAATTTGCACGTTTTCTGTTATTTAGAATGCATGTTACATAGTTGCGTATACACCGTTCAATTTTCTCTTTCAAGTTCGGAATAAAGAATTCTTTGTTTAACAGTTCCTGCGTGCGTTTTACTGCAAAATGGCTTCGTTCATTACATGATTTAATGATGTTGGCCTGCATATCGTCAGGTACTACGAATAAATCGATTCCGTCTATGTTCTTATATAAAATGTTGTTTATTGACTATGTAGTTCTCGTAAGGTGCATTTTGAAGTAATGTGTTTATAGCTGTAATATGCTTATCTGTCTATTGAGATTTGAAAATTTTAAGACTGATACAGTCTTGAATGATCATACAGCATGAATTCTGCTAAGAGCGTCGACATGAGCCATCTTGAACTAGTTCGATGCTCTATTTCGTAGTCAAAATCCTGAAGGCATAATGCCCATCGTGAAATGCGGGAATTCATTTCTTTTTTTATTTAACGTTTTCATGAATGCATTACAGTCAGTGATAATTTTAAAGTAAATTCGAAATTTTTTAAGAGCTTCTACAATGGCGAACACCTCTAGTTCAAAACTGGCATATTTTCTTTCGTTTTCAGACGTTTTCTTGGACATATAATTCAATGGATGAAATTTGTTATATTCTTTGGAGTTTTGTATTAGGAATATAAGACGTCTGTGTGAATTTCAATGCTACTGCCTTGATTAAAAATAGTTAAAACGGGATTTTCGGAAAGTAGCTGTTTTAAGTGTAAAACCGCAGTTTTTTGCTGAACTTGAAATAGAAAATTGCTGTCCTTACGAATCAGATCACTAAGTGGTTTTGCTATTAAAGAGTATGAGGGAATACATTTCTAAAGTATCCCGTAAAACCTAAAAAACGTTGCAAGTTTTTTTTTTTTTTGCCTTTTTTTACTCAACATAATTAAGAATGGCTTTAGGTTTGGAGGGTGAAGGGAACAATTTGCCGTGTTCTTCTACGTGACTCAAAAATTCAATCTGACTATACAAAAATTGACATTTTTTAAAGTTTATGTCTAGTCCATAATCGCGAGCTACAGTTAGAACAGTTAATTGATTAAAACTAAATATTTTCCCACAAAGCATCTTTGTAGCCCTCAGTTACTTCTAAATATAATAAATCAGAAATGGAAATAAAATCAGGTAAAGAAAAATTCTTCAGAAAAGCAACACGAGTTCTGCAGTTGGCTATACTGTAAGATAAAAGCGTGTATCAGAAATGTTCTCCTTTAATGGGGGAGTAAAATTGTATAGCACGAATAACTAGTGATTTATGAATTAAAATCCAACGTGGGTGAAACTAAAATTGTAACTATTGTCCAAAATTTACTGAAAAAAATATTATGTATTATAAGAAAGGAATTATATTGTTTATAAAAGCTGACATTGGTCTAATCCAAGAAAGTCGCGGACAGTCAAAGGCACCGAACTTAAAACACAGTTGCATTGTATACCCCCCCCCCCATTTTCCTCCATCAGTCAGTACCGAGTTTAATATTTAAACAGTGATGCTCATTTAATCCCTCTCCCATCCCGGCAGCATTCATTTCCATAATGCACTGTTTCAGACCCCTCACTCATTATTTCGCATTCGTGCGGTGACAACACAAACGGGCCGAAGCCGCTTCTAGGTAGAATTTTAAATCAAGAGGCGGTATTAAGTCTCACCTCGCTTTCGCTATATCAAGCTTCCGCCGTAATTAAAAACGGCACCCACGAAAGGAAACCCCTAATCGCATTATAATCTCGCAAATGAATGGCTGGAATCATAGAGCAGAAAATGGAACGAGGAAATAAAATCGGATGCCTCTTCGCTAAATGTGCCCGGCCACAGCATCCTACGAGCTTTTTAAGCTAGCCTGACTTTGATTACTTCGAATATGGAAACTGAAACTGGAAAATGTGTTGGTATTTTGAGTGGTGCACTAAATATAATCCCCTGCCTTCAGTTTGAAAACGCATTTCAGTGAAACAGTTTTGACACTTAACACTGAAGCAGATTCAGTAAATGTAAAATAAGAGATGACGTTTCGATTCTTCTCCATAAACATGGCATGCACTTTGGAAATTCTTAGCGATGGAGAATTTTTTGCTCAAAGAGAAGGTGTTCTATTTTTGTTCCAAAGAACTTTAGTTATATTTGCCCTTCTGTGCACACACTCATCTTTTGAATATTAACACACGTGCAGGATCATTTTGATCCGAAATGGTCAAACTCTGATTCCTTGGCTTAACAGAAAAAAAAAAGACATGATAAAGAATATGTGAATATTTTTTCATTCATATATGTTCCGTTTAAAATACAACTGCAATTTTTCCTCAGAAAATCCAAAATCAGACTCGGTCTCTTTCCCCCCCCATATGTTTTCTATATTCATTTCATTATTATAAAAGTTATTCCTCTTAAATAATTCGTTCTGTACAAGGATATTGAAAGAATAAGAAAATCTATATTTTACATATCATTTATCTTGAAATCTTTTGGAAATATAAACTTACAAATTTGAAAATTCATTTCCGTCTTTCATTTCTGTATACATGTTCAGAAAGCATTTTTATCATTCCTCATTCAAATTAGAATAAATTTTTAACTTACATTTCAAGACAATTTATTCATATTATGAGAGAATGGATTTTATATAAGAATTTACTATTTTTTCCAAGAGCGTGTAAAGACTTTCGATCAGATTTTCTAGAGTATTTAGAATCTGCGTTGTGTTCCGATTCTATATTATGATCACTTTGAACATTTTGATCCATATCTGACGAATCTATCGTCATTTTCACTATCCATTCGCGAGAAGATCTCTGAATCTATGCTGCTCACATTCGCACGCTACTGCAGTCAAAACATTAAAGAAGCTAAAATGCTGCCACATACAGCATTTCTCTCCAATAAATAATGAGAAACACTGTTTCATCGATGTTTGCTATCCTAATCTTCTTCTTCTAGTTCCCTTTGAAGGTGTAGGTAACAGGTGTGAACTTTCATGAATCCTAAAATTTCTAAACCGAAGACAAAAGGTGGAATCAAAAAGACCCCATGCGTCTACTGACAGGTTAAGTATTCATTTAAAACAGTGATGAAGCGAAAATTCTATTTGATATTTTCTACTACTCATGAAATACGTGCCTTTCCACTCAGTTTTGTTTCGTAGTATGCATTCGCGTACATTACCAAAGCATTGACAGACTTTCATCGCAAAAATTCCAATGACTCATTTTGAGATACGATTATTTACTACATGCTGATGACAGGGATTGTGACAGCAAAGTTTTTCTCTTCTGCATAGAGTCGAGTGTAACGATTACATTTCAGGAAGTAATTATCCTTTTCAGAAATATTAATTTTTAAGGTTAATAATCAGAAGGACGTGCTCAAATGGTGAAAAAAGGTATCTCAGAATTCCAGTCGTTTTCATTTATGTGCAAGAAGAACACGGAAGAAACGTTTATAATTTTAGTGCTTTCCAGTGAATCGAATGTTTTGAAGCAAAACAAAAAGTCTTACGAAAGACCCGATCCTTCGTTTCCGAAATGCCATTGTATGAAGCGATTCTGGGGGAAAACTTTAAAATGCTTCAATCTCCATTTCATTCCCTTCAGAAGAGTATTGTTTCGAATTTTAACGGGGTTCGTTTGGATAGTGGAAGTTATATGGTGTGGAGAACGCTCAATCAACAGGCGGCAGTAGAAAAAAAGCAACGACGTTTATTTACACGAAGACAAACAGGACAACACAAAAACGACAACTATATCTATATTTATATCTATATCTATACTTATAATAAAGCTCAATGTGTGTGTGTGTGTGTGTGTGTGTGTGTGTGTTGGCGCTCTACAGGCCAGACCATTCAACCTACAGCTACCAAATTTGCCACATGTATACCTTGGAGGCTGGGAATGTGCACCTGGGGGTTATTTTTTCGAATTTTTAATTATAATTGTATTTATTTAAAAATTAAGCGAAATTTTGGCGTGTTTCTGCTATAACTTCCGAAAATATTACCGCACAAAAAAGATTTTTACATCAAGTTAAAGATCAAAAATTTATCTTTTAAATGCTACCAATGCTTTAACATCAAAATTAAATTTCTGTTTTTAATGAATTTTTAAATAAATATTTTAACTCTATTTTTCAACAATTTCTTTCGTACAAAATAAAAATAAACGTTTCGCATTCCTGGGAAAAAAATAGCTTTTTTCAAAGTGTTGCCTTCACTTTGATAAAAGCACCAATTAAAAAAAAATTAAATCTTTTTGGAAATAAAATCTGCAAAAATATAATTTTAGTCATGTGTCTTTAGGAAATCAAAAAAATATGAAATATTATTTTTTCTAAAAAATAAATTCAAGAACAATTATTTTATGATCTTTTACACTCTCTATTATTATTAATCCAATCAATCAGTTTTATTTTAAGGCAAGTTTTGTTTAATATGAACAGGATATCCATTCAAATCAGGGCCACACAGCTAATTTGTAAACCTTTAGTAAGACACAGATCTGTTGCGACATAAATCGTAAATATTTTATTTAAAAGTAGCAAACGATTATTTTAATAATTATAAATTTTATTTTGTAAATAGTTGTGAAATTCAGATTGGCAACAGTGATATTTTTGGAACTTTTAATTTGTTGTTTAAAAACGATGCTAGAATTTTGAATGCAAATAAGTTGATGTAAATTTGATAATATTATCTACAATGTAATAAGATTTAGTTTCATAATAAGTTTGTCTGCATTCTATTTTTGTTAACGCACGAACACAACAGATATACCAAAATGGTTTAAATAGAAAATGATTATATTTTACTTAATTCAATAAATGCTCTAATAAATAACAAATTTTTGATTTTACATAAAGCTTCTGCTGTGGAAATCACGAATAACAAAATGTTCTTGGAAACACTAATATTTTAAATAAAAAGAGTTAATTTCCAATCTACTAAATCGATCACTTAAACTGACTGATTTATGAAAATTTGTATATCACTATTCAATAAATAAAAAAAAGGATAATTTTAGATTTTCCATCGATCGTTTCAAAGAAAATACGCCAATCAGCGAGCAGGTTTCTCGAGATTAATTGGCCTAAGATTATGAAAATGTTGAGTTTTTCTAAATTTATAACATTCAAAACTTCATAAATAAGTCTTAGTTGATTGTGGAAAATAGAAACATTTATTCATTTATTTAAAATTTGGCGTGTCTAGAATATTTCTCAGAATATGATACCTTACTGCATTAAATTTAGATTTCATAATTTTTGAAACATATTTATAATACGGAACAAAATATTATTATTGATTTCATTTCAATCCTTTTGAAAGCAAAACTAAAAACTGAATTTTATGCTAAATCTAAATAAATATTTAATTGAAAATTGTAGCGAGCGGTAATACTGGCGAACCGGCTGGTCGCCAAAGGCGGCTAGTACAGCATAGAAGGTGATTATCTTCAGCCGAGAAGTGTAGCATACAACAGCATACAACAAGACTCTACTGCAGACATTATTGCACAGCTTAGTTCAGCACTAGCTTAACTCCGTCGCTGCTCTGCTAATCCCAGGAAGACAAGTTCTTCGCCGTCGGATCCGACTACTCCGCTCTGTCGATTCTGACTACGACTACTACTCCGTCCACCCTGACTACTCTTCACCGTCGATTCCGGCTACTACTCCGACCACTCTGCTCCGTCGATTCCGACTACTCCGCTCTGTCGATTCCGACTGCGTCTACCCTTCTTCGACCACACATTCACTGTCAGCACCGACGGGCTCCTTTAATAGGTCTCAGGAGGCGGGGATAGACGCCTTTCAATTAATCAGGAACGTTCGAGGCGTATCTCAGTTCCTACTGGACGGATCGGGAAAATTCTCGATGTTTCGGGTATAGTCTATTTTGGCGCCAAAGTCGCCAAATTCGTCGCCAAGCTCTGGGACCTCCGACACGACACCCGGACTCCGTCCAATACAGATGACTGTAAAACATTCTTTCCAATGATGGATCCATCTATACTGGGAAGCAGAATTGCAGGTTGCTCCCCTATTAAAAGACGGACGTCCCGGCAGTCCTACTTCAGCTGGCGTAGGCTTCCGAATGATCTGATGACGATGCTTTAGGCGAATTCCGGTCTTTCGAAGATGACATCGTTTACTTATTTGGCGGCGACTAAAGACCCATCCGAACCTTCTCAATGATTTTGATACTGACTTCATCGTCGTTTCGGATGGTACACCCAGAATTGATTTCTGTTCTTGAAATGCAATGTGTCCCATGTAGCGAAAAGCTGGATCGTTGTAGAGGCCACCGGAATGAATTCTTTCCAGGCTTTTCGGTTGGTCACTTTGAACATATTCCATCATATCAGCCATCTATCAGGATGTTCCACCAATGCCTTCTGAAGTCCACTCGAAAGCCAGGTATTCACCTTCATCGCCAAAGCTTCCACGGGAATATCTCCGCCTATTCCCGGCTCATTCTTGACACTTGAGAATTGTCCGCAGCTCTCCACACTGGATCTTCTGAAGAGGACATCTGCCTTTACGGGAAGGGCTCTTCTGCAACGACACAACTTGACCGGATACACAACAGATTCATCGGCTCCTATTTGCATGACACTCCTCGGAAAATCCACAGCAAATCCGAATTCTTGGAGGTAATTGAGACTGGGACTACAGGGATCAGCGATTCCAGCCATGTAGTCTTCTTCCATGTCACTATGCTAGGAGATACCAAGAGCCTTGCAGAGAGGTAGTTCCTTTAATCTTTGGGACGAATCCAATCCTAACAGGGTCGCATTAACTCTTGCATCCATACGCATCGAGCACGGGTCGCCACCAATAGACCCGTCCGAAGAAAGTCCATTTTCTCCATCCCCAAGCGCCTGCACTTTCGGTTCCACTTCAGGGGACTCATTTGGAGAAGACTATTTCGATTCCGCAATTATTTGACATTCTCCCTGTTCGTTCTTCTCCTTATTAAACTTCGGTTCATCTTCCGGATGACTAAACTCCTTTTCGGTGACACCGATCTCCATTCGATCTTCAGTCTTTTCTTTTTCCACTTGGCTCTCGCTGCTTCTTCCAATTTCTTCTGTAATATCTTGGACGTCTTCTGTTTTATTACATTTATCTTTTAAAATTTCCTTCCACGACGAAATTCCTTTCTTAAGCTCCTCCTGTTCGGATTTCATCTCCTGCTCCATTATTTCTTGTCCTTGCTTCATCTCCTCCTTAGATTTCTTCATCTCAGCCAACAGAACCAGTAACTCACAGTTACCGCCATCAGTCATTTTTGCTTGGGATCTCGTCAGCACCATACACTATTAACCACTACCCCGCTTCTGACACCAAATGTTACGAATTTTAACGGGATTCGTTTGGATAGTGGAAGTTATATGGTGTGGAAAACGCTCCATCAGCAGGCGGCAGTAGAAAAAAAACAATGACGTTTATTTACACGAAGACACACAAGACAGCACAAAAACGACAACTATATACAGCATAGAAGGCGATTATCTTCAGCCGAGAAGTGTAGCATACAACAAGACTCTACTGCAGACATTATCGCACAGTTCGTTCGTTCAACACTCAACGTTCGTTCAACACTATCGTTCGTAACACGTATCGTTCAACACTAGCTTGACTCTAGTTCAACACTAGCTAGTCGCTGCTCTACTAATCCCTGGAAGACGAGTTCTTCGCCGTCGGTCCGACTACTCCTCTCTGTCGATTCTGACTACGACTACTACTCCGTCCACCCCGACTACTCTTCACCGTCGATTCCGGCTATTACTCCGACCACTCTGCTCCGTCGATTCCGACTACTCCGCTCTGTCGATTCCGACTGCGTCTACCCTTCTTCGACCACACATTCACTGTCAGCACCGACGGGCTCCTTTAATAGGTCTCAGGAGGCGGGGCTAGACGCCTTTCAACTAATCAGGAACGTTCGAGGCGTATCTCAGTTCCTACTGGACGGATCGGGAAAATTCTCGATGTTTCGGGTATAATCTATTTTGGCCCCAAAGTCGCCAAATTCGTCGCCAAGCTCTGGGACCTCCGACGCGACACACAGATTCCGTCCAATACAGATGACTGTAAAACATTCTTTGCAATGATGGAACCAACTATGCTGGGAAGCAGAATTGCAGGTTTGTAACAGTATAGAAATCTACCACGTGTTAAGGACTCTGAATACCGTGTTTCGTTTGAATTCGTCAAGCGATATAAAATTTTATGAAGCTCATACGTAAATACAAAAAAATTTATAGATACATATATTATTGGATAATATGATCAAAATATTTCAAATATTGGACATTATAATTAAATTATTTTAAAACAGGGGGAAATTATACAACAGAATAATAGGTATGAGAAAAATATATATATATATATTTTAAATTTAAAGAAGAATTAAAACTATTTTTGAGCTGAAAGGCATTCGAAATTTATCATGGAGAGACGCCTTTTTAAAATTTCGCTTCTTTGAAATTAATTAAAATTAAAAAAAAAATACTCCTGGTTTCAAATTTCCTCTCTCCATACGAAGTCAAATGGTACTCTCAATTAAATGGCGCAGTCTGTACAGCACCATTATATACATATTATCTTTATTATAAGTAGACTTGAACTCGGCGGGCGTGATCTATTTAAAACTTTCTCGAATAATATCTAAAATTCCAGAGAACGCTTTGCGCAGCGTGCAATAATTACGAAATATTAACTTTTCGCATAAATTTAGCATTTTTGCTGAATCTATCATGCGATCCTTGGCGAGTTTTTCGGTAATTCATCTTTGGCTATAAATAATATTCGAAAATTAAATTTGTGTTTTAGATGTATTTTTCCCGATCGATTAAAAACCGAAATTTGAAATAAGACTTCACTTGGAGTCATAACATCACATACCAAATTTGGTATATAAATAATTGAGTTTTTTGACTCTCACGTTTACATATTTCAGAAAATACAGACCGTCAGATAACAACGCCTTACTGGATTCGGCTCAACATTTGCACAATAGATTCTAAATCTGTGTACTGAATTTTATCCCTCTAGATCTCTTTGTTTTGTAGTTATCTTGTCGATTTACATTCTAACAGCCGGACAGGCAGACATATTTTGAATGGATTTGAATAAAATTTGATTGACATTAACAAATTTGGTTTAAAGAACCAGGAAAATTTTATATCAAATTTCTTCCGTCTCATGTTATTTTATTATGTCTATCTGTCTGGTTCAAAATGTTTTTTATCCAAGTCATTTTCAAAAAGTGTTTTTTTTTAACGCGTTGAGATCTAAAACGTAGGATTCGTCAAAATTCATCCTAAAGTTCAAATTTCTTAACGATTACAATACTTTCTCTATACTTCGTATGCAAGAGAGAAAAAAAAGTAAGTAATCATCCATCTTGAGACACAAGCATCCGCCTTCTGGCAATTTTGTGGATCCGTGGCATATCACAGAGATGGCAGATATTTCCACTCGAGGAACTTTCTCACTTTCTAAAATAGTTGAAAAGGTAGGAGACAGAAGGCGCATCATCTTCGCAACGACAGAGAAGAAATAAAGCTGGAAGAGGCGACATCGGGAAATCGGTCATCAGTATGGAGGCTTCGATAGGATTCTGGAAGAATTTAGCATGCACACACCCACTCCTTTTTTCATATTTATTTGAGGATCCGAAGGCAGGGTAGAGCGAGTGCGCTTTTTCAGATGCATCTTTCAATCATTCTTATTGGCTTTGGATCGTCTCAAAACTGAGATAAAACGTGTTACAAAATATTGATGAATGCGTCTTCGGGCTCACACATATTGTTACTTTTGTGTGAATGACTTGTGCTTTTCAATTTACTGTTCACTAAAAAGGAGTTTCGTTGATTTTCGAAAGAATAAGTGATGCGAGAAACATTCATTCACTTTTTTGAATGCAGCAAATCTCTATTGATCATGAAAATTTCCCGAGGCATTTTATTCGTTATTTATCCTGACTTTCTTTCATTTCAGATTTTATAAACGACAAACGAATAACAGAATGGATAAAAGGATAACTTACTGATTAAAATTTCCAATTGAAGAGAAATCATTTCAATTCAATTTGAAATAATGTAAACATTTCAACGCATCAGCATTTTCAATGAACTGACTCTATTTTAAAAGCAACATCTTGATTCAGTAATTTTATGTTCATGAATAGAGAACCTCGATCGTTCCTTCGAACACTTAGGAAGCTTCAAAAATCATTTGCGGGTGGCAAGCTAATTATTTTAACACGCTAATAAACTTCATTTGCTCAAACTTTCATTACCCATAGTCAAATGATTTTATGTTCTGATTATAAAAGACCCCAAAGAACCTAATTTTATCTACCGATATTTATCGGAAAATCTCACGATTTGTGAAAGCATCGAAAATTATTCCATGTCTGAAAAAAATTTGCTCTCTTTCCTCAAAATGAGTCCTCCATTAAGTGATGTAACATTTATTGTGAATTTTTCTGTGTGATTATCTGGGTTCGGGATTTCTCGCATTGACGGCAGTTGAATGTCGGGAACTGAAATGACAGCTACTTTCTAACGGAGTGAAAAAAATGAAACTCGACTTTTAAAATTTCCTCATAGATACAAGGGAAGGGCGGGAGGGGAAGAAAGAAAAATAAATCCATCTCGACATGCCCATGATCAGACGAAACAGTCATCAGAAAAATGAATGCAATCAATCGATTGAGGATTCAATGAACGAGAGAAATCAACCGTCAGTTAAAGGAATTGGCAACCCTGCTCGATTTTTACAGTCAGGAGATCAGAATTCACCAAGCTTAATTATTTAAATTCTAAAATTATAATATGGAAATTATTTAAGATCGACAACAGCTCAGGAGTGACTCTCGGCCCCTGTGTATTTTTTTCATAGAAATTCAAGTATGCAGATCTTGCAATTAAATGATATAAAAGATAAATTTGTTGAAATTAAAAAATAAAATTATATTCGTTTCGTTTTCTTTATAATTTTTCATTTTTGAGATACGAATAAATATTCTGTTTTTTTTTTCTCCTTTCTAAATGATTGATATAAGAAAATTATCTAAAAATCTATTATTGGATGGATAATTTAAAATAATAATTTAAATATTTCTATTTGCTTAAAGCCCTATTTATTATTAGTATAATCAGTATGAACGAATCAAATTTTAAATATGATCGAATGACACAGTAAAGGCGTAAATAAATAAATTTATTTTTCTTTAATTAATACCAAAATCAAAGAAGCGCGTGTTTCTTTTTATTTTCAAAACATTGCATGCTTGAATAAAAATGAAATATCGTTTGATTCGATAAAGTTAGAATTAACTGAAATAACTGAAAGAGAAGAGAAACATCTGTCTCTTTCAAAATATTCTCAGATGAAATCCAGGAAGTATGATAAGACCCCCTCCGCCCCGGTCTTTGTTTACGGATAGTGAACGCCAATAATTTTTCTACAGCTGTCACAACAGAATTTAATATTGAAACAGCGACGCTCATTAAATGCTCAGCAGGACTGCTTTCATTTTCATAAAGCAGTATAGAATTCTTTATTTATTCGGCTTTCGTACTGTGATAGTAAGAAACCGAATGAAACCGGTTCTGGGAGATTTCAAATCAGTGTGACGAATGAAATCTCACTTCATTTTCGCGATATGCAACTTACGAAGTAATTAAAAATGACAACTGGCAAATGAAACATTTTAAGCGTATTATAATCTCGGAAATGAATGAATGATAGGCAAAAGTGAAATCGCAAAGCATAAAATTCAAATTTTATTTTAAATAGGAGCTTCAAATATGCTTAGCCGGCCTTCTTTAAATATTCATCTTTTGGTCGGAAAGATTATCTAAAGAAAATTATTTTTGAAAAATACATTGTTATTTCCTCGTTTATGAGAAAGTAAGTATAGGAAAAGTATTGCAGTCGTTAAAAAAAAATCAAACTCGAGGTTTTGCTGATTTTCTTCTTTGAGTTCGAAAAATATACTTTTTGAAAGATTTCTGTCTATCTGTGACCAAAGTAATTCAAAAAAGCTTTCAACCAAACCGATGAAGTTTGTAATATGGTCTTTTCACCAAATTTGTAGATTTTTATCAAATTTGGCAATTCAAATTTTATCAAAAATCAGAGGAAGTCTATTTGCTCGACTGTTTGAATATAAGTTAACACGATAGCTACAAAAGTTTGCTCTAAATCTAGCAAGGGATTGTCGGTCTGTCTGCGCTTTCAGAGGCATGTAAACGCGATAACTCAAAAATGCAATGACTTATATGTCAAATAGGATCTCTGGGTCTGTGATTGCAATTGTAGTTCTCTGTCAAATTTTGGTTTCATGCGGATGGAAGTACGCGTCTAAAACACAAATTTGATTTTCGGTTACTATTAATCGCCAAAACACTCTCAAGGATGGCAAGATAAGTTCCATAAAAATGATAATTCCACTCCAAAAGTAAATATTTTATAACTGCTTCACGTCAAAGCCATGTAAGGCAATTTTTTGAGGGGGATAATACTTTTAATAGGGAATATTGCGAGAAAGTTCTGGGAACACCACTTCCGCTGGTTACCTAAAAGCAGTTTCCTAAGCTTTCACTGTTTAAATTTAACATAATAAATATAAAAACAACTTCTTCCACTACCAGATGGCGTTACATAGAATTAAAATGAAATCAAATTATTGGATAAATACATTCTGGCAATATTAAAAAAAGTCATCAAAAACACATAAACGTGCAAACTTTCAGAATTCAAGCTGATTTGGGGTCAAATATCTGTTGGAGGGATTCTATCTCTATAAACAACGAACAAAGTATTTAAATATAATTATATAGAAATAAAATTGAAAAGCTACTTTCCAAATTTATAGCATTAAGTGTGGAAACTTTTTTCATATAAAAAACCATTTCTAAAAAATGAAATTCGCAGATCATAGTGGCTAATTCCGATAAATTATTCATATGTAATATGCATTCAATTATTCATAAGTAATACTTATGTATTTTTAAATTTAAAGAAAGTCAATTGAAGACTTAAAAACTACGTAGTTTTGTTTCTGTTTAAATAACTAACTATTGAAAATAAAAAAAAAATTAAATAATGGCAAATTCCCCATGACCTATGGATTGAGTTCAACATTGTGAAAGACTGCTTTTATTGCTAAAGATACGCTTTTCTGTTAATATATTCACAAATTAAATCACCAAATCGTAAATCCAAGGTTTACGATTTTATTTTTATCGAAAGGGGAAAAAAAACTGAAATTTAAAGTAACACTTCTCATTTTACCATCCTTTGTTTCACGATCTAAATTTCAACCAGAAAATTTTCCATACCCAAATTGAGAAATAATTAGTTTACAAAATAATTCATTAGCATAAGATAATTGAGGGGACCCATAAAAAGCCAAAATTTTAGCATTCAATCCATAAATCATACGCTGATTCAATTAATCAATAAATTTAGTAAGTTTCAAGGGAATCATTTCAGCCTATTTCATCACTTTGCCTATATTTTACTCATAAAGTGAGAATTATTTTGAGCAAATAAAAAAAAATCTCCATTTTAATCCTATGAATCCAAATTTGTGTTTCGAACCAAGAACTCTCTTTGAAAAGGACTTCGCCGAAATTCGATCATTAAACTATTCAAGTGGACCCAACAATGAAGAGGCACAAGCGCTTGCCATTGTAACGCTTTAAGATGAACAGGATAAGAGTTGAGGAACGCGTCTTTAAAAACTGAACAAAATATAGCCTTTTAAAGTTATATATTAACCTACTTAAAAAATTTCTTTAAGTTAATTTTCATAATTTTATCTCATGCTCAGAAGAATGAACAAACTGTTTAGGAGACTTTTTTGATTCTCAGAACTAAGTAAACTTCACCGTTTCTAAAAAGAAATTTTTAAATTTTAGATCGGCCATAGATGTTATGATATTCGTATAATTCCGAACCCCTCCCATCTGCATCAATCAGGCCACTTAAGAATGACATTCAATAGTAGAAAGAAAATTATTTTTTTCCCTCAATTCGGGCATGCTCTGTTGGCGCACAGCTGTTTCCGACCTAAAGCAGATATTGATTTAAGTTTTGTGCATGAGCAAGCCGTCTTCTCTGGAGCAAATACTCGAGGAGTATTGCTTCCTTGAAGTGGAGGCAATACTTCGAGCATATGGAAGACTCATTGTTATTGAAAAAAATCTTCAAGCAGAAACACAAGAATATTCCCTTTTTTTCTCTGCCCTTTTTTGTGCATGTTCTTCGGCAAAGCATTGTAACAGTTTTTTCGAAATTGTTTTAGAGGAAAGATATCGAGACAATAGATTTTTTTGGCACAGGCGTCCTTCCTTAATATGTCGGCGGTGTATTTTTCCGCCTACAGATTTTTTTTCAGAATCTGATTTTGCAGTAAGTAAACATACGTTATTGGGAATATTCAGGTAGAAAATGTGGCTTCCATTTATCACAGGAAAGGCATAACGTTTTCGAATTTTTCAGCGTTTATGAAAATATATAAATAAAAATTCAAGAATATGCTACTCGGAGAGATCATATGGCTTAAGAATTTTATAAATATGTAACGATAGATCATATTTCGATGTCGTAAGTTATAACAATACATTGCAAGGGGACAGACAATACGTAGCAAGCGAGATAAATACTTATATACAATACACTAGCTTTTAAAAGATGGAAGTGTAGAATTTATCTAATTCTGGAAAGAAAAAAATCTAATAATTTCTAATTCTGAATAATTTCAGTAAATTCATAACGAGATATAATAAAATCACGTGTCGGATTTCATTCGTCCAATTTTATTACCTATCCAGAAAGATGAAAATAATGGGGATCATCGATTACTTGATAGGACAAATCACGTTGAATTTCATTCATCTAGCTTCATAATATCTTTTTTCAATTATAATATTCACTCACACTTGTGAAGAAGAATTATCTGTCCAGAAAGACAGATAGAATTGGGATCATCGATTACTTGATGCGATGAATCGTGTTGAATTTCCTTCAACTGATTCGTTAATAATTTTTTTAGTTATCACGTTTACACACACTTGTGAAGAAGAATATTTATTCTGTCCAGAATCACAGACAGTATGGGTATCAAGTGAGTCAGGTATAGTTCTAAAAGTTATTTCGTTTATTCTCTAAAATTAAAATTCTACAATCCTCAGTGTAATCTTGAACTGAGTATTTGCTGATTAAAACCTTTTTATACAATTTTTCTAAATACATCCAATATATTCAAAATCTAACATTTATCCATAAATTTGTTGGTAAAATTATATCACAAAGTTCTTCTGTTTAACTCGCTGTGTATTTGGCCTTTTGTGCTCACATCCCGCGGGTGAATTACTTTATATTTTGAAATAAAGGCCATGTGTCAGTTACGTCCTTCTATTATTGCATTTTCTAGTAATCATACTCCCAGACAGGCAGATATAATGGCAGGTTTAATTTTCCCTGTCTTTAGGATATCCATGAGGTAAAGATTCATTTAAATCTTTTGCAAACTTTTTTGACGATTAAGTTCAAAAGCATATTTAAACTAAAAGGGCACATCTCTAATTCACTGTTTAAATTTTATAGCTAAATATTTCTTCTTTACACAAATGAAATAAAACAGCAGTAGAATCTATCCGAAGGATTAGAAAAAATATTTTACAAATATAATTTTAAAAAATCTTGTATCTTCAATCAAGTATCAGAATAAAGTGTTTGGAGGGATACTTCCCTAACTCTTTAAGATAAAGATGCTTCCAAAAAGAAATGGAATCTTCTTTCTCTGGGATCACGTATTAGCATTCGGGACCCGATTCGAAACACTCGAAGGCGAAATGCTCATAAATAAAGGAATATAAATGAAAGCATTTTGGATCCATTTGGAACAGTTTCTAGGAAAAAAAAAAAAGACTCTTCGTAAACTATTCAATTCCATTTGTCCTCCCATGCCAATGTTTAACCAGGGACTTAGCCAGTTAATAGCCGGCGATAATCTAGAATTTCAGATTGAAAGTTTTTTTGGGGTCGAATTTCTGGATTTCCGATCAAGATGAAGGGCTCCAAAGATAATTGCGATTTTAACTTCAGCGAAAGAAGCCAAATTCGTTTAAAGATTCCTTTTTTCTTATTGTTTGTTTGCTGGAAATTAAAGTGAGGAAAATGTACTGCACAAATACAGCCATTTGAAATGTTAGAAAACGTGCGTGTGCAAAGAGATTAAATGGCAGGATCGTATTACTTAGTGTAATTACTAGACATTCAAGCTTACACCAGTTTTAGATTCTCTAATAAGACTGCGATTGCAAAGCAAAGCTTTTGAAGTGACCGGTGGAATGAAAATATTTATGTCGTTGTTGTTTGGATGGGGTTGAAGATAACAATGGTTCTATATTATTGAAATTACTAAATGAGAGGGGGGATGCCATGGGCTGAAATAATTTCGAGGCAGCATTTCGGAAATATATTATTTATTCATCTTCCATTATGAAACTTAAAATCAACCATGGAGGGGGAAACGAGTATAGAGCACACTGATGATACGCGAATGAGTTTGGGGTGCTGATGGTTTAGGTACACAATCTATGCCCCAACCCATATGAAAGTCGTACATCATCAGAGCGGTCGTTGGTTGATGGTCGTACAGCATTTGAAATAAAGAGGAAAAGCGTGACCTTACCATGAACGGCTGGGTAATAAACTAGGACTATATATATATATATAAGGTAATAGTAAGATTCGTTTTAAGAGAGGGAATCTTGATAGTATTCGTCGGGTTCAGCGTCACTTTCAGCGTCACATCAGCTTCAAAGCGTCACTTTCAACAAAGGTCTGACTGGCTGTTTCGTGCGTCTACTTGTTAGAAGGGTAAGCAAATGAACGATCATAGATGCTGTGAAGAATTGAATGGAATGTTAGTGGAACTACTGAATTGGAAACCTTCATCTCCTGGCTTTGGGGGTTCATCTTCTGGGATGGGGTAAAGGCTTGGCAATGGAACTATATAATAATTGGGTGGGCATGATATTTTTAAGTGTGCTTAGCAGTTAAAAGATTTACTTATGGGGCGGTAAAAATGATAGATAGGAGAAGAGTGAGTTTCTTTAAGAATTGAATCAGAAAAATTCGAAAAGGTGTAGTAAAACTGCTAAGGAATGTTTAAGTGACATAAAAAAAGGTAAAATTTTCTGGAGTTCTTTGAGTTCTTCAGTGCATAAAATTCTATTTCCTAAATACAATTTGTCTAATTTTGTAAAGAACTTAGCAGGAAATTTCTTCTGAAAGTCATTGAATTTTGAGAGATTAAGATTTTTTCGAATATCATTGTCCCGGACAAACTTCGGGTTGTTTCGCTTAGTCATCAGATTTTGTAACGCTTAGAAGGATGAAATGCCCTTTATTTTATTTTTTATTTATTTGCTTTTTTAGCAGTTGCCCATAGAGAAGTTTTGCAAAGGATTAGAGCCGACAACATTGTTTTATGGATTGTTTTTCTTTGAGAATTTTGATTTATATTTTTGAAATGAGTCATAATTTTTCCTTTCGTCCTTTTTGTTTTTGTTTTTTGAATATATATTTTGAAAATAAGATCTTTAGATAGCTCAAAATACATTACTTCTTTTCATCTCTCAGTCTATTAGTCCAATTGGCCAAAAAAGTTATCTATATATTTCTATTAACTGTATCGAATTATTAGCTATTTGAAGGTTTTATATCAACTGCAACATTTTATAAAACGGTGCATTCTCTCTCTCTCTCTGTGTGTGTATATATATATATATATATATATATATATATATATATATATAGAACTATCCAATATCTGAAAGTTTCCTTTTAGCTAGAAATATTTTCTCGACAAGGGCATTTTTTATGTTACCTCGCGAGATCTTCCCAAATATACGGATTTTCGTATCTTTAATTCTGTGAGTCCACCTGGACTAAAACTTGTTATATATGTGTATTTCAATTAACTATATCGAATTATCTATTCATTGAAAGTTTACAAGTATTTTATGGGGAAACAATTTTTTTAGATCGGACATAACGAGATCTTTCGAAATATACCCTTTAATTATACGAGTTCCACTCGCTTAAAACTTGTTATGTACAAAATTTATTGTTAAAAGGTATTGACAAAATTTAACGGACAGTTCATATCACGCTTTCACATTCGTCGTTTCAAGCATCTTGACAAAACTATGTCCATTCTCACCTCAGTTTATCAGTTTCCTGTATATCCTGGATAATACCAGCATGTGAATTATGAATAGGACATTCCGTGACATTAATATTTCATAGAAATCATGTATATCTTGAACATGTAAATATGCGCTTCAGTTTGTTGATAATCGGTCTCCGACAGAAATTCCAAAAGCGCAATTAAATAACAAAATTTTCTGATAAACCTTCAAATAAAATAAGCAATTGATCTTCAAAACCAAAAAACATGAAAAAGTAATTCTGAAAGAAACAAAATAATTATTCTACTACTATAAATGTGATAGACAATGAAATATATTTAATATATAATCGTCTTTAAAATATGTATATTTAAAAAAAGTAGACATAAATACAACTTTTTGCATTGAAAATCTGATAATGTATCTATTCATGAAACAGACTCTCTTGTCTAAATTTCATAAAATTATTTTTAATTGCAGTATTTTTTATAGGTAGCTTCGTATAAATCAATGAATAAAAACAATTCCTTTCACAGATGGATGAATACTGTAAGAGTCTGGAAGGCTATTTTTGATCCATTCCCTATATATTAGTGACGCTGAGCACATTAAGGAAACATTAAGAAAAATTTAATCTTCTTACCAATATTTATCGTAGATCTCACAACGTGAAATTTTTAAACAAAATTCTGTGGAATTCCTTAGAAATCAGCCATGCGTCTAGAGACGCAACATCTGGTGCTGCTTCTGCCATTTTCTATTCCACTTGAACAACTTTCACACTTCTTAAAGAAGTTGAAGGTGGGGGAGTTTGAAACGGCACCCCTACTCAGCGATAAAGTGAAATGAAACCGGTTAGACTGACTTCTGAAATTCTATCAACGGTCTGAGGAAACGGAGGGGAAGATTCAGTCATTGACAACCTCAAGAAAGATATTATTTGTCACTTTCTCGCATACAAACAGAAAGTACTATAATCTTTGAAAAATTGAGCATCAAGATTTTATGAATATGCCTATTTTAGTTCTCCCAAATCCAAGGAAAAAATAACAACAACAAAAAAAATGTTTCTTAAATCGTATTTGTTTGTCGGTTTATAAAAATGATTATTTAAAAATAATAAACAATTTCGGTTGGCATAATTCTATATGTGTATGAATACGATTTCTTAATAAGTATTTAATCAGTAAATTTATCACTACCCAGTAACTTAAAACACAATATTCTGGTTAGTTCAAATTTAGCACATGCAGTTATTTGTATTTCTTATCGAACTTAACTGGTATAAATCTGTAACAGAATTATAACAAAATTGACGAATTATCTCAAAACCTATGAGCGAGAGAACTGAGTAGGGCAACCAAGTTCGAAATACACTATCAGTTCGCAGTGCTTTTAACTTAGTGTAATAGGAGCCATATTAACTATGTTTATAGGAAAGACGAAGGGAAAATATCCCGCTGATTTGATTAATTTTTTAATAAATATCTCAATGGTCTCATTGGCCTGGTGGAAAGCCTCAATTAAAATGAGGACTCAGAAAGTGAGTGCTGTTTAATTCATAAACCCCGAGAGATGAACTCTTGCATG
Source organism: Argiope aurantia (assembly GCA_026543865.1). Taxonomy (NCBI): domain Eukaryota; kingdom Metazoa; phylum Arthropoda; class Arachnida; order Araneae; family Araneidae; genus Argiope; species Argiope aurantia. The sequence continues at coordinate 178,518 of JAPMOR010036729.1, forward strand.
ATTTTACCCAGCAGAGAGCAGCATTTTACTTAATAAGTAAAATGATCGCATTTCAAGATATTTTTACTTGATCTGAATTCTACAAACATTAGATACATTTCCATTGAGTTTTTATTTTCAGTTTGAGCCTCACTTCTTTATTTTATTTTAAAATATGTTTATCTATCATTCATATGATGAGTTTAATTTCTTCAAGGTTACTAGGACAACCTGTATAGTGACAGGTGGGAAATACTGTATTGGTTTATAAAACGAAACATGTTCTTGATATTTTATTTCACCCCCAAGAGCGAATATCGATTTCAGTGACTTATTGTACATGAAAGACTTCATTTCTTCTGATTTAGAACACTGATATGATTAATCATAGGCTCATTCGAAAATTGATGAAAAGGGCGAGCCTTTGATAAGTTAGACAAATTTTTGCTAGATCAGTGTTTGCTGTACTAAGTAATAATGATTTCGGTGGCAATTCAGTTTAGCATTTCCTCAGGGTTTCAACTCTTGAAAGCAAGCTTACACTCAGGAGGCTTAATCAAAAAATTGCCATCTCATAAGATTTTGCCTGTTCTTTTACAGAAGCATATTCAGTTTATCTACCAGAACTTGCAAATGGTGAGATGCAGTGCAACGAAAGAAATGGAACGCCTCTGTTACTTTGTTATTTCTTATCACATCTTCACAAAATTGGTGTCAATGGAAATGGATTAAACGGACAGGTTTTTTGAGGTGGATAAACTAATTAATTAACTACTATCTCTGAACTTTTCCATACGGAAATCTTCTAATAGTTTTATTCAGCAGGTGTTTTTATGTACGTGTATCGAATTTTGTACTAAAATTCATAGTAGTTCTTGTGATTTACTTAATTTTGTTGGCTGAAAACTCCGCCCAAAAAGATCCAACTCACCGTGCACCGTGTATTAAGTAACTCAGCTTGTTAATAGAAAAATAAGACTTTCTAAGCTTTTTTATCCTAGGAATCTCGGTGGAGCAAATATCACAACTCAGATTTAGCCTTAATATGAGTATGATTTTTTTTTTTCAAATTATAAATTATTTTTCTTTTAATTTAAATATAAAAAATTTCCAACACTTAAAATCAATTAATCATTTTGCCTTTTTAGTTGATCCCGCCTAAGAAATTAACATACATTGTAATTTTTATCACGAATGAAATACACTGTTTTCTCCATATTTTCTAGGAGAAATACGAATACCGTAAAGACATTTTAAGCCAATTAAATTACAGATGTTTATTAAAAGAATGGATTTTATTTTCATGCGGAAACAAACGTAATTCGATTAGAAGATTTATTAAGCATACTACTGTAAGCTCTTGTAAGAATGGCTGAATGATGAACATTCTTCCTGTTATGCAACGATTGAGGTTATCAAGATAAAAAAAATACAAGCGAATTGAAACAAGCATTTTATCAAGCTATAATATTTCGAATTAGAAATTCGAAAACAACGCTTTTTCATAAATTATATTGCAAAAAAGGAGATTATTTTATAACTATAGGGAATCATTTTAAACATATTTTTAAAATTTTCACAACATAATAAAAGAAATTTCGAATGAGTTTTCAACATTAAACCATTAAATATATAAATAATAAGTGTTAAGTAATTTCCTTATTTTAACGTTCATTAATTTGCTGAATGGTAAGAAACGATGTGGATATCTAGGGGCTGAGAGCATGTACGTTAGCATATAGAGAGTGATACGTTTACGTTAGTACAATCGTCCGTCGTTTAAGGCTCTGCAATGTTTCCGGAGAGGTCGCATACACCTGCTGTTTCTGGTCTAGTGGAATCAAATTAGATGGAGGCGGAGGCCAATCTTCGAAACCGCCATACGCAATTATTTGTTTTTCCGAATTGTGAGCAGTCATGCCCTCATGTTGAAACCATAGATTGAATAATGGCAAATTCTCCAGAAATTCAGGTATCACGTTCTGTTGCAGTTGTAAATATCGTGGACTGTTAATGTTCCATAGTAAAATATTGGGGCCATCGGCCTATTATTGTAAATTGCATATCAAACCTTAATAGCAAACTGAATTTGATGTCGAACGTCGATAAAACATCTAGAATTTTCCAGCGCCCACTAATGGGTGCTTTGCTTCTTTCTGCATACATTTCGTGAAAAGTATGCCTCATCTGACCACATTATATCTGCCAAGAATGTTGGCTGTCCCTATTCCTGATTCATGACGAAGGTGCTCCATGCACATCATTGCTCTACATCTCCGTCCAGAAAAACATTGATCGGCATGGATGAGCACCCCATTCGTTTAAAATTTTCCAAACGTGACATTTTGAGAGGCCACAGGGTTCCTGATCTTTCTTCAGCTGCATTTCGGATATACGTGGATATTACCTCATCAGGATGAACTTGCTGTCCTAGCTTAGCTGTTCTGCCAGATCGACCTCGACAAGACACGCAGCCCGACTCCCTTAAACGGTTTACAACAGTTAGGATGGTTTGATAAGAAGGATGCTGGCCGGCAGGGAAGTGCTGCCGGCACAAAACCCTTTCTGTGATAATCTTATCTAACAACCAAAATATTATTCCCTTAAAATCTACTATTTTATCAAATACTAACTGTCCTTTGCAGCACAGGGCATTCTGAATAGCATGGTGTAGCATGCGACCGACTTTCCTAATTATATGTCCCTAATTTACGAAATGAGCGCATATGTTATGTCTGTTTGTCGATTGGTGAACCGAGGAAATATACTTCCAGTTGCGAAATTCTAGTAAATAAAATGGAGATCGGTATCAAAACATTTTAGTTTGTGTAAAAATAGATAGTAAAATTTTTAAAAATTAAATTTTTGAATGGTCACCATAGTACAAAATTGTTATTAAAGTTTTCTTGGATTTATTTATTTAAACAAAATTTACAGAGATATGAATATTTCTGAACTTAGAAGGGACTTTTATCACACATTTAAATTGAAACATTTTTGAAAAACAACATGTTGGAAAAACAAAAACTTATTCCACGTAGAAAAATCCTCATTTGCAAACATTTATTTATGAATTTCACAAAATCATTACGATTTGAAAGGAATTTTCTAGCCACTCGTGTTTTTTTTTCTTTGATTGGTCGTCAGTTGCAATTTTTACGAACTCTTATGTAATTGATGTCATCAAGAAATAATATCCACCAAAGTCTTTATGCCGGGAGCTTCCGAGAACGGAACTGAATAATAATCCATCAAACTGTCGTTTGATTGAAAATTCTACCTGCCCACGACTACCTCCCCTGAGGAATGGACAGGCATCAAGTATTGATTCTGCGAACGTCCCACTAAAGGGAGGTTTTCTTTAGTGAGAGAGCTTTTATGTAAATTTAAGGCATCAGGAAAGAATTTTTAAAAAAATCTTACCCGAATTTACTGATGCGCAACAGAAATTTGCTTTTGGGGGGGGGGGGGAAGGGGTACGAATAAAAAATGTTTGAAGTGAATAGAGAGTTTTGGCCCGTGATTGTCAAAAGTGAATAATTGGTATTTTTTTTTCCAAGAGCGAAAAATGCAGTTTTACATTCAGATAAGAAACAACCATCTTTATTCTCTTTGCAGTGTATACGAAGAAAACATATCTTAATGCCGGAAATATTCGGAAACAAAATTGCGTCAAATCTCCATATTATTGCCCACCTTAAAGAAAAAATAATTTGAGCAATTATGTCTGACCACAATAATTTAAAAACATAACCAACCGGATGGATTAAACTTGCCTTTCTTCGTCGCAGTCTGTCAAATTTTGAGCCAAATTCATTAAATGGAAAATTAAGTAACTATCCGTGTTTTTAAATATTATTACTATAGTAAATTCATAAACACGAAGATTTAGATGGTTTAGTTTTGTCATAAATAACTTTTTTTTTATCAAATAAGTGGTAATATTTTCCTTCTCAAAGGTTGAAAGCACAATCTCGTTATACATTTTTAAAAGAATGCCGAAGATGGAGCATTTTCACTGGTTTTTCAAATGCATGAAATCGATTCAACAGATTAATGTAGAGAAATTATTTAGCATAACCTTTAATGTAAAAAAAAAAAACCCATTGGAATTCTTTCTTGGTATGGTGTTCTTTTTTTTTTCACCAAAGGTTTTTCTTCCTGTATTTAGGAAAAGCCATAAAATCGCATTTACATCTTGGGTTTTAGCTTCTGTTGGTGAGAAACAAAATTCTAATGTATCTTCCAGTCGCCCTATTCTTTTGTCCACGCGTTAGCAATATAAATGTAACCTTTGTATCAGTGGCTTTGCATCAATTGCTGATTACATTGAAAATTCTACCTGTTCACTCGCCACACATTTAGGCAGGCATGGCCCACACCACCGGCACCTCGACACACTCCACACGCAGATATGCATGGCTCACACCCCTGAATCGCCACACTCCGCACGCAGACATGTAAGGCCAACATTCACTTACACCTCGCCACACTGCACACATAGAGAGGCAAGCCCCACACCATCGACACCTCGCCACACTCCACACACAAATGGGCAAAGCCCACACCACTTACACTTGGCCACACACCGCATGCAGAGAAGCAAGGTCCACACCACCGGCACCTCGACACACTCCACACGCAGACAGGTATGGCTCACACCACCTGCACCTCGCCATACTTCAGACGCAGAGAGGCACCACCTACACTTCGCCACACGCAGAGAGGCATGATCCACACCACCGACATTGCCTCCCCCATATTCCACACATGCATAGCCCCCACCATCAACATTCCTTCCAGCATACTCCACACATGCACTGTTCAAACTATTATAACTGTTACTCTTCATAGATAGTTTATACCACTAATATTTATTTCGGTCGCGTGTGATCTTCAAAATTCACCACGACCAAATTGCCCGTTTTTACTCATTAGCCATAAAGCATTTTTCCTACTCCCCAAACATTGCACTTTTCTCACACCCTGCATTTCACCAATGTAATTTGAATATTCAAATTCTTCAATTAGGAAAAAATGTATCTTTCGACATCATTCTCACATGTTTCGTCCAAAGGGTTTTTCCAAACCGGCCGTTTTTTCTTCATTACCTTTAATCAAGGCTTGTCGATTATTTCCCGTAGCATGTCTCATTTCACACCGAACGCGTTGTAAATATTGAAGTACAATTTTCATGCAGGTTTCTCTACACATTAAATAAAGTTTAAGATCTTGAGTAACTAAGTTTACAAATTGCGAATACAATAGTATAAGGTTTATGATACGATACACCAAAATTTCAAAACATTTTAAAGCCAGAGATACGACTAAGTGTTAATTCCTCTCTTCTACAAAACGCAGTGTGATTTTTAAAAAATTGAAAATTGGAAAGCTGACTGTAAACTTTTGGTCTCAAATTTTTAAATAGAACTTTATATTGTTTTTTCTCTTTGCAAATCAGTATTCATTGACAAAATTGTAGAATATTGGAGTTTTGCTACAATACAAAATGTTTGTTCAAGAATTTATGGGTAGAAATTATCCTCCATGCACAAAAAAAAAAAAAATCCATTATTTCCTACAATCCTATAGGAAACCAATGAAGAAAGCTCATATCAGTCTGTGCGTGACGACAATTTAGATGGTAGCTCTAATGATAAGCACACAATATCTCGGCAGACAAAAAAGTTCGTGCGATGTAGAGGATAAATATCCTTACAGATGTGATTGGAAATTTCTTGTTTTATTTAGGGAGTAAGAGGTCTGCTGGATAATTGCCTGCGAGAAAGTTATTCTCGAAATTTTGTCAAGAAAATAGATAGACATGTTGGTTAGAATTAAAATATAGCCGTTCAGATCACTGTGTGTGGCGGTGGAAGAAGAACAAACATTAATATCAACAGTATTCTTCTCAGAACAAAAGTCACAAGAATGTATCTTTTCGTATAGCAATCAAATATGGTGTATGTTGTGCTTTGCAATGAAAAATTAAATGCGTTTTGGGCATTTTCTTTTTGTCGATATATTCACACTGATCTGCGATTTTAGTGACATAATAGCGTACTAAATTTGTTTTATTGAATCGTTCGTCTAAATTGTATATTTCTAAATTATTACATTCACACATTCAAATATGTAGAAGTGTGTTCGTAAATGTCCACGTGCTTATGCAGAAGGCGCTGTGTATACCCGACGAGTGTATAGTTCCCCCGACCACTCCCGTTGTCTTCAGGGTACGAGCTTACTTACTAGCGATATGATGAATCGTTTTACACATTAAGAGCCGGCGAGTATGCATCTCGCATATGGGGCAGCTGGAGAAAGAGGCCGCCGATCCAGGCACGTTTACGAAGACTGATACCCCAACAGAAAAATACTGCAGCACGTTTTCACGCGTGAATCACGAACTGTGGTTCAGTACGCATCAGCATACAGGATATGTGGAGAAGACGTTTGTCGCGTGCAGTCAACGTTTCAGAAGAAGTCCTATAATCCATTGAAGATAATCAGAATACCAGCATACGAGCTATTGCTCAGAAGTTTGGGGTTTCTCAGTCAGCAATATGGCGGATACTGCACAAAGAACGTGTACATCCTTATCATCTGCAAAGGGTGAAATGACTGCATTCTAACCCCAGTTTTCCAGCTTCTGTCCTTTTTACAGATAAAGCTTCATTCAGTCGTGAAGGTGTGTTACACACAATTCACATGTGTAAGTTTGCAACCCCCATGGTACGAGAAGTCACGCTGCACAACATCGTTTTGCCGTAAATGTGCGGGCTGGAATGATTGGTACCGTTAGTTGACCTGACTTACTACTGTCCCGAGTGGACGGCCAGAAATACCTAATCTTTCTCGAGACAGTGTTACCAACTTTTCTGGGCGCCGTTACAGGACAGATCCGCCGAGATATGTTGTATTAAGATGACGAGGCTCCAGCCCATAGCATAATTGTTCATGTAATTACCTGAACCGAACATTCGGAGATCGATGGATCGGCAGAAGTGAACCGATCGCTTAGCCACCAAAATCACCTGATTTATTACTCATTGATGTATACGAGACTCCCATCGGCAGTGAAATGGCCCTTGTTGCACAAATCGTGGACGTCGCAGGCTTTGTCCGTGATATGCCAGGCGACTTTGAAAAAGTTCGGCGGTCATTGCAACGGTGCTGTGATTCCTGTGTTTATCTGAAAGGCTGAAATTTTGAGCACTACTCTGAACCTGTACTTTACCTTTCTGTAATAAAAGTCACATTCGTTAGCAATTAAATGTACTGTTCTCTTATGTTCACTTCACTTGCCCATTTTTTTCATGCAGATGACGTTTGCGGAGATACTTTTCTGTGTGAAATCAGTTTGCTGACGTATTCCCTACATCTCCAAGAAAAATGAACGATAAGTTTTTAATCGCCTTTTAAAACTATATTGCAAAAATTATGCATTTAATTTCATCCATTTAGCTATTTGCTCTTTTGGACTCGCATATAGGACTGCTCAAAGAAGAGATAGTTTTTCGGCTGATAGATTTCTTGAAAAATTTGATAGAAATCTGGAGTATCTGAAGTAAAGCCAGATACAAAATTTCATATGTCTAGAAAAGTGCTCATTTAAGTAGCGCAGCATTCACAAACGACAAAAGGCTGCAAAAATGCGTCTGTGGATTTATTGAAATCAAAAACGTGAAGATGTATTAAAATTGTGAGGTCACATTTTTTGTTTGTTGCAATTCTGTGTTTTTCTATGGCTCACTGAATAAAACGTGGTCTCAACAAGTATATTGTAGAGAGTATCATGACAAAACTGTTTTTTTTTTTGCTCCATGGCTTTGTACTTGTCTACTCTGATCTGAAAATAAGCTGTCTTTGTTGACCTTCTTACAAGACCAGCAGTTGGCCGTTAAGGTAGGAAATATCCATCTCACACAACACGCAAATGTTAAAGGATCGAGAATCTTTCGATATCATAGTTTGCATTTTCATAAATGAATGATGCATCGGCTTTTCAATCTTTTTTAATATTCTGTTGACTTTCCATCGTTCCGTCATACTGTTTTCGACTGCCTGCCTTCGCAAGTTTGGTGTCTACAGCTTTTATTCCCGATACCTTTCGAAAACAAGTCTCTTGATGAAGACAATTTATAAGCCTCAATCAAATAATGTAATTAATGAGTTTCATAAATCTTTCATGAAAATTAAATTTTTTATAAGTCGAATTCAATTTGTGAAGAAGGATAACTTAATGCATATCAAATAAGTTGCTTCGAATATTTTAAAGGATGGCAGATTTGGCCATCATTGGATTTTTATAAGAACATATAAATATATTTTTCATAAAATACCACCATGAAATTTATTCTTCTGTACAATAATGTCGAAATGGGCATATTTATAACCTTAGTAACTTGGTAAAACTTTTCCTGCAGCATACATGCAAATTAATTTTAACTTTCTTCCTAGAATGAGTGTAGACTTTGTTTCCACATTCCTTACTAGCACTCATTTTTCATATTTGTTTTTTTTTCGGCTCATCTGCCTGTGAATTCACAAAATGATTGCATTTCATTTAATCATAGTATTTTCCAAAAGGACTGCTGTTTTAATGTCTGTTGCGCTATCGATTCAAAACACGAAGTGTTATTCTTTTGTGTGTTTGTGTGTGTGTCAAATTCTTCAATCGACATTCCAATGAAAATTGTTTCAGCATGCTTTTATAAATTTGGTTCAAACTTTTAATATATTTTCTATGATTCAATTATACTAATATAATGATTCACTCTCCTAAGTGGCTATAAAATTATTAGTATTCAATATAATTCATGATCATGGCTGAATCTCTTTACTAAATTAAGCAAGATTTTAGACTTTTCAAAATGTTTACGATTCTACGGAGTTTTGGAAAAAAATTACAAATCATATGTATTAGTTACTTTTTTGTGAAAATAAATCAACAACATAACTGCAGTTTTTTCGAATTTGTCAGGAAAGATATATTAAATTAAATACAAATAATTAATATTAAATTTAAGAGAAAAATTTAATTTTATTAAATGACAAGAAAACAAGAACATAGCTACTGCAGTTTACGTTTTTGATATTTTTCTTGAAATTTTAAGTTTCCTGCAGGATTTAGGTAGTATTTATAGCATATATAGTACCTACATGGTTGAATTATAGTTTAACTTTCTAAAAAAATAGTTAAAAATCCTGAATAAAATATAATCTTAAAAAAAAAGGTTTTTTTCTTTCATTTTTATGCCTTTCACTTTTTCTTTTTCTCTTCTTATAGAAGTGTGATTATCAGGGGGAGGGATAGCATTAATTCCTATCATTTTATATACTAAGTCCATTTTTATTAATTTTTGCAGTATGATCAAATCGTTACTTCCAAGTATTTTTTAACTATTTTTAATGAATTTGTGCACCAAAGCTTATCTTTGGCAGTTGACCACATGTAACTGAATGTGTAAGCTTATGTATGATATGCTCTTTAATCTTCAAGCGATCATCAAATTTCATCTATCTGGCTCGTTGTGATTTCTAATTATCAAGCTCACAAGCATAAAAATGCAGGGTTATCATGAATGAATATCCCAATTTTTCAGATCTGTTAAAAAACATACTGCCTTGTTGCTCGTTGGAAATCATTAATATCAATCGAAAATTTGAATTCAGCTTAGTTATAAGTGATCAATGCGAGTCTTCCAGAAATGCGAAGGATATCGACGCAGTACAATAACTCGTCATATTATTTTTTGTTGCATTCTCGGTGTGAAATTTTGAAAAGATGCAGATATGTGTATAAGGCAATAATTGATTTTTTTCTATTGGGATATATCAAACAGCAGGTTTTGTTTCACCTCTGCCATCTGACGTGACAGAAATATGCACATCTGCAGGCTTTCAAAGCATCAAATCGGAAATGCTGAATAAAATATGGGATGAACTGCATGTTGTGCTCTATATCCTCGTATTTTTGGAGCCATTTATAATAAAACTTATGTGTTGAATGTAAACTTTCAACTGTTATTTGCAATATTCGCTGCACAAAGACGTTCTGCAACGAGATGTTGTCTTTTGCCTATTGCACTATTTTTAGGCCTGCAAAGTTGGAATAACCATTTATAATCATCTTCTATAATTCCAAAAATTATCGTTTCAGATTTAACGCTGCCTTAAAAATGCAGAATCATCGGAATTTAGAGGTGATATTTTTAACACTAGTAATACACTCTTGTATTCTTTTCGAATAAATACGAGAGACCTCGATAAGAAAAAGCGGAAAGACCATTTAGGATTGCTCTTAAAAGAAATGTCTTTAAGAAGAAAAAAAGTTTAGAAAATCAAACTCATTGTAAAAAATAAGACAATCGTAGAGAAATTTCTTTGCCCTTCTCAGTACCAGCTGGCCTCAGCTACACAAAAGATAAAAGATATAAATGTTTTAAGAGAAAAAGCAAATAAAGATAGAAAAATATCCACAGCACTGTCTCGGATTTGCACGAGAGACCGCATTGATGCTGTTTAGCGCCCAGTGAATAGCGGTAGACTTTATTAACTGCTGGAGAAACGCAGAATAATATAGAGAAGGAGAGGAAATGAGAAAGTTGAGAGAGGTTTTAAAATTACTATATTGTTTCGATGGCCCAGAGATTGTAAATAATTTTTGAATTGTTTCAAAAAGAAATGTTAATATTTTTTAAAACTTTATATGAACTATACGAATGAAAGGTATCTGGGGAGTCATTGGGTCGAAATCTCCATATTTTATTCCTCCTTGAGAAATTAGAGGTTGTGAACTCCATGGATAATTCGAGAGAGGATTAATCCAGACAATATACGTGACCTTCGCATTATTTTTTAAAATTCCTATCGATATTCGAATGAAATCCGTCGATGTGATCTTCTGCCTTTCCTTACGTTGGCTTATAAACAAAACTCAAAAATGCCTTGCATGGAAGATGTGGTACCAAAATGTATCATCTGGATCGATATTTTATACGGAATCCGAGTGTAGGTGATTTTTCTGTTTATCTGTTCAAGAAGTGTTCGTTTCGAAAATCTTTAAAGATTATTTCACTCCTAAGAGGGGTCACACACAATGAGCAAAAAGAGCGCTTTACCGGAACTCTTTGTTAGAAGTGTTTTTCTTCTAGTCGTTCATTTTTCATGCTCATGTGCGATTTCTTTTTGGATGGCACTGTCTTCTTTTAAGGTATGTGATTACGGCCGGGATTTTTTTTTAAATTCAAATACTAAAATACAAACTTCTAAACACTAAATTAAAATACTAAAATACCAACTTCTAAACACTAAATT
>JAPMOR010036729.1:189825-209775 GCA_026543865.1 Argiope aurantia
AAACACTAAATTAAAATACTAAAATACCAACTTCTAAACACTAAATTCAAATACTAAAATACAAACTCTAAAATACTTTCATCTTGCAATTTTTGCATAAGAAAAGTTTTAAGTAATCTATGAAACTAAAAATTCAAAAAAGGTACTTTTTCAGCTAAAAGGCATAAAGCAAAAGTCTTTTAAGATCAATGACTATGTTAATATTCGTAATATTTGAATAGTTTTGTTTATGAAATCTTTTGAATTTTGCTTTTAAATACATTTTTTGGGAAGTTATGCTAAATTTAGTAGTAGTAGATGAAGCAGTAGGATGGAATGAGAATTTCAATGAGATGATATGAAAGCAAGAAAAGTATTTAGCTATTACTTCCAATTTGGATGTTCTATGATAGTCATTTTGAGATTGATCTCGTAGTTAGGAATCTTATTCAGATAATGCAGACGACCATTTAAATTCCGCCTCCCCAAATTTCGTATCGCCTTTGTAGGAAGTCGTTTGATTCTCAGATTTATATTTAATATGCACCAGTCCCATAATTACTATAGATTGTCTATAAATCGTGCTTCAAACTTGATATCCAAGGCCACAAAGCCCAAGTCTAAGACTGAATACCCTCTTTACATCTTTATCAATCCTTAACAAAAAGAAATAACACAATATTGCATACTTTTGTTCTTCACGATATTTTTCCCTTGTTTCCTTCTTCTCCTTCTATATATCATTTGTTTCCATACCAATAAATATAGCAAACCTCAATTTATCCTGGAACAAACAATTTCACCCTCACCCCCTACGTGCTTCTAAATTCAACACAGTACTGTTGAGATATTCCCCTTGCACTCTTTTTTATTCACCCAGCACCTAAAAGACGTCTTTTTTATCCTTCTTCAGGTCGAGGGCGGCTGCCGCGAGATGGGGAAACAGAAATCCCACTTTCACTTTTTTGCTTTATTTATTTGAGATTTGTTTGATTCCCCCCCCCCCCCTCTTTCTTGTTATTTATCTGTTTTATGAGTGAAGATGCCATCTTGCTCAGCTTTTTCAACTGGAAAACCAAAAAAGTAACGGACGAAGCAAATGGATGGATAGCGAAACAATATGTAGATACAGTTTTTAAAAATAAATTAACGTGGAATAAAAGGCTTAAATTAAATTTTCTTCAGATATAGCTTATGAAATTACATTTACAGTGACAGCTTAAATTTCTTCGCTTTTTTATCTTCGCTTTCATATCAGCAATAGAAATTAAATGGAAAAATTCCACGCCTGATGTGCGTTTCTTTTCGTGTGCGTGTATGTGGGTGATTATTTGTGACTTTTCAACATATTTTCTGTTGTACAACACCGTCTATCAGTTTTTCGGAACTCATTTTTCTTCACATAATCCGATTTTTCATGTCTTTTGCAGATTTGATGCTGAGTAGTTCGCTATGTAGAGAGCTCAGAGTAGGTTTTTTTTTTAATTCTGACCACTTTGTATTATAAATGGGTTTTTTAATAATATTTGACCTTCCCATAAATATATTTGATCCGTAAAATGCATAAACCTCATGAAATAATTAACAATTTAACAATTAATGACTAATTCATTAATGCATTTGGAGAACCATCAGGAGACAAGACTCATTAACCCTGCAAAAGTGGTTTCATTTGAAACGAAAGTTTTGTCAGTTAGAGGTACAATGAGTGAGAAAGCTATGTTGCGTTTTATACTTGCTTCTGTATTTAAATCGATAGTAAAAAACATCTGAATTCAATTTTAAGACATCTTTTCACTTGTCGATTGGGTGCAAAAAAGTTATGCACATACAATATCTTGCACAGAGGGCAAGTCAGGTTTTCCTTTGTTTGACTTGTTGTGTCTTTTTAGTTATAACATAGCATGCACACAAATAGATAAAACTGTCAGATGGACAGCCGGTAGTCGTATTTTTCTTTAAATTAACACGTCCTTATTTTTGGTATAAAAGTTATGAATCGGCTTTTTTCGTCTCTTTTCGAAGTTATTTTGTTTACAGTGAAACTAAAAATTCGTCAAACCTTGAATCAAAGTTCATGAAAATCAGCGTGGCAAATTTTTTGACGTTTTCAAAAAATTATATGTTTGCATACTTCGTATACAAGAAAGTGAAAATTCAGAGAACTTCTTACAAAAAGAAAATGGAATTTGTTCCCAAACACTGATATATATTACAGAAATATCTTATCAGGAAATCGGAAATACAATCTCATCTAAAACAATTTAAATTTCTTTTGCATTCATATATATTGCCACGTGGATACTTTAGTGTGGAACTCAATGACACACACCAGAAGTAGAGCTAAACCAATTTATTAAGTCAACTCTGAACGGAGAACACAGTGACTGACAGATCTTCTGCTTTTATAGAAGCATGGGAAAGTTCCAGAATACTTTTCTGGAGACAGTAAGAAAAGTCCAGAATACTTGTCTGGTAAACTAAAGAAATGTCCAGAATCTTCTGGAACATAAAATCAAGGAGTTAAATACTTACACAGACTGGGAATCGCATTGTCGTTAGCGGGATTCGAACTTACCATCTCTTGATTTAGAAACCAGCACTATGACCAGTCGGTCATAGAGAGCCGACTGCCTTGTTTCAATGCGGCAATATTTCCTTCCTCACACCCTACATAATCTGCTTCGGATGCAGCAAATAATAATGCCTACTTCTTTTCATTCCAGAAGAACAAACGACTTCACTCAACCTAGTCTCCATCCTCTCACATTTAAAGCTTCGTTGTGGAAAATTCTTCATCTAAAACTTTTAACCTCTCCATCGAATACATTTTCTGCCTGAGAGAAATAAAGTATCTTTCTCAACCTGCTTTAGAGATATCTTAATTTTTTTTCATCTCTGCTATCCGCTCCCAAGAGAAATTGCAATCATAAGAAAATTTCATATCGGGATTTTTAGAAGATATTTACATTTCATATCTCTTTAGGTCCTAAAAAATATATTTGTCTGTTTGTCACTCGGTCTTTGAATGTGACGAATCTTAAACACAACGACCTACAAAAATAACATTTAATATGTGGCTTATTCACCACACTTCCAGATTTTAAAAAAATGGACGAAATATCTTTATGTCCCTTCGGTCGCGTTTAAGCATGGTAACTTAAAAAATAAACATAACACAGGTGAATGAAATTAAATCACAAATTTATCCTTAAAATTCTGGAACGTTAAACTTCAGTCCAAATACATCAAAATATTGACTGTCTATCAGTCTGCATATTTGCGAGTATGTGAATGCGATATTTAGAAAATGCAATGACCACATGACCAAGAGAAATAAGATTCGGTAAGGGTTTTTTTTTCAACAACTTGCTGATTTTCATAAAATTTTGGATTCAATCGGTGGTGATAAATATCTCAAAATTCATGCTCATTTTTCTTCCCTGTACAGTATCATTACAAAATTCCCCATATTGTGTTAGCATACAAGAAGTTAAGGTGAGAATACTCCTTTTGAATACTTTCCTTTATACTAAGTACTGAATAAAAGAGCTATAATTGTCACATTTCTATCGCAAGTTGCTAATTAAAGATGCATATTTCGGGTCTCGTAAAACAATCATTTTTTGTATTTTTATCGATCTTTATCAATCTTTCTGTGATGCAGCAAGTCTATTAATTTATTAAAAAGAATTTTTAAAAATATATTCATACTGCGGAAGTAAAGGTAGTTTTTTTTTAACTTTCGATTTTTCTGGGTTTTTTTTATGCATTTCAGAATTATTATTTTTTATGCATTTCAGAATTACATGACTGGACCAAGAAGGTTTTTTTTCCGAAACTTTATTGGCATCTTTTTGAGTATTCTTTTCTGAGAATTCACCTTTACCTAAATGTAAGCATCACATAGGGAATTATTTCCTCGTTTGAGAAGTTAATTGATTATTAAAGATTGAAAATTTTAAGATAGCTTTTTCTTCTTCTGATTTCTTATCGAGAAAACAGAAGCTTAGATTATTTTAAAACACTAGCATATTAAATGCAGATCAATTATGTATTTCCATATCCATCATTAGAAAATATCAAATTAAATAAAAGTGTAAAAATCCACATTTAAGGGCTTTTTCCCTTGAAAAATATACTTAATTGCTATCATGGGAATACGCTTCTTCATTAAATTAGTTAGTTGACAACTGTGACGTAAAACTTGTCCCTTAGACAATTTCTAGTCACATCTTTAAAGGTATTTATCTTAGTCCTCGCAAGCCTTTTGTCATCTCTCGGGATAGATACTTTTTCATTAACGCAATTTATATAGTCAGAACGTGCAGAGAGAGCTTAACATTGTCTGCATTGTTTCTTGTATTTCACATTCAGAATTATTATAAGTAAAATTCTATTCTTTTCAGTTAATATGAATAAAAGACTCTATTTTCTTGAAATCTTCTATGAATTATTCGTTGAAAGTTAGAGTAAATCTGGTTTAACTATCACAATGCTCTTGCTTTTATCAAGCAACATCTCTTTGATATCGAGTGTTTTGTGTGATTGGATCGTAAATAAAGCTGTGTAAAAGTCGTTTAAATGTTCGAGAGGCTTTCTATTTTGAAATTGCCTTTTGCATATTTGTAAGGAAATTATTGTTAAAAAATTATCTAAAAGTAAACATTACTTGAAAATTATCATTATTTAGTTTTTTTATACATTTTTTCTATACATTCTGAATAATAAGAAATTAGGTTATGTGAGAAATACATTATAGGGAAATCTTATACGATTTCCAACTCCATGCATTTTTCAATGAGTAATTACTGTCCATAAATTCTGACATAAACAAAACATTAAGAGTATATATTTGCTTTTCTAAACAAAATATGCAAATAACTATAAAAATGTTACTTTTCTTGAACTTGTTACTTTCTTGTTGTGTGATAACTAATAAAATTTTTTATCTCGTAAATGTCCTCCTTCTTCTATACGAAATTTCTTCCGCCTTTTTTATTTTCGCGTTATAAAAGAGTCTACTGAATTTGAAATCGAATTTGTATTGTTGTTCTCTCTATATTAATGTTTTATTTCATAGTTATTTTCAAAAAATTGGAACAGCAACCATTTTTTATGCGAGAGAGTCGGCTTCAATGAACTTTCCAGAGTTCTTCTTAAAATGTGTTGGTACTTCGCTAAGTGCCCTTTTCCATTAGTAGGGCATTATAACTTTCCCTGCTTCAAATTGCTAACGATCCAAGTGTTTCATGACAAGCGATAAATAACTTTAAGTTTGAAATATGTTTCATGTACTATTTGCATAAATTTTATGAATATTTTATAAAATCCGTGAAAGTTTTAACTTATGAGCCCACTTCTGTTAGACATTAACTGAAAATTTCGATTTCCGAAAATAATGTACAAAGATATGTTTCATTCCCGTGTCTTAAATTCAAATGTAAAATGAAGCGATACAACTTGAGAATAAGTTGTTTATTCCACACATAAATTTATTTATTCTAAACAAATTTAGTGCTTCAATATTAACAATAATTACATGTGAAAAAACTCGACATAAAATGTCTCCAAAAAATGAATGACTAAATTGGTTAGGTAAGAAAAAATGTGTCACATTGTTCTTAATGAACTTGACAGAGATTTCATTTGCTGGTTAACACGTCTTTACAAGCGGTCTGTTATAGCAAACGTAATAACAGTTCAGCTTATCAACGTATATTAAGAGTATATAGAGAATTCATAAAGTCGTGTAAATATTTTTTTAAAAATTCAGGAATTCTCATGAATGAAGGTAGAAAGATGCTGTTTGTCAATCAAACAGATGATGGAAATCGGACATTCCTTAATTACTCACACATTTACAGAGTTATGCCATCGGATCGCTTTGCAACTGATGTAATAATGCTTTGAATAAGATAAGAAATTTTCGCGTGAGTTGGCTTAAAAATATTGAGTGAATCTTCCTGCATTCATTAGGTCTTCAAACGTTGAGCAACAATTAAACAACAATGATGCAGTTCATGTTCCATCATGCTCTATTTGCTGTTCTTGGTCTGTCATACTCTTCTCCAATGTTCTGATATTCCTTGTTCTGCGCACCATTTTCCGTTGCTACTATACCGGCATTTAACTCTTAAAAAAAGTGTCATTTCTTCTTTTCATTAGGGGATAAAGAATCCAACTGAGGGGGGTGATTAGGAAAGAATGAGTAGTTTTTGTTTAGTTTTGCCTTCTTCTGTTTTTTCAAAAAAAAAAAAAAAAGTTTGGTTTTCGGCAGTAATAAGAATTGCTTATGTTCTAGCATGTTCTTCAATTGCTCATGTTCTAGCATGTAATACTTCTAAAAATACGCATTTCCTTCTTAAGTTGACTTGGTTTATGTTAGGCTATGTTTATATGGGATAATACAATAAGATTCTTAAGTTAAACGTTCTAACAATAACTATACCTTTTCATAAATAAACTCCACGTCAGAGGGGAATCCTAAAAAAATACTGGTATTAAAATGACTTCATTCCGTGTCAAAGGAATTAAAGCTGCTTCTAAGACTGAAAAAAAAAGTATAGCCCTGGTAACAAATGTACTTATATCCGGAATTTGACATCCAAGGTCTTACAAAAACCGTGTCTGATGTAAAGTTGATTCGCGGAATACTGAGACAAATTTGGAAAAACAAAATTATTTATTGCAGTTCACCATTTATTACGTTGTAGGGATGAATGTAATAAAAAATTGAGAAAAAATAAAAATAAACGTAAAAAATGAAATTTGAATTGCAAAAGGAATTTGAATGTTTAATAAATCAAATATTTAACACAAATTCACGGCACTTGATTTTGTTTCATTTTATAAGATCAGAAAAAGCATCAAGCATATAAAAGATAGCCAGTTGAAAGAAACAAATCTTCCTTATTAAAATAAAGATTTATTAATTAAGAAATTTAATTAATTTTTAAATAAATAAATTAATGAAACAAATATTTTTTTATTATTTTAAATATTGAGAAATATTTTTCTTTAATCGGGATCAGTAAATGGTGAGGGCAATATAACTTTTAGAATAGAAACCGAATTTCGATGCACTTCAAAAAAATTATTTTCGAATAAGTATTGCAATATTGCGATTCTGAAAAGAAAATTGGAATTCAAGTTTTCATGTAATTAAATAAAAAAAATACATTCAAGATTCTATAGCTAAAAAGCAGAAGATGTCTCATGATCGATACATTTTTTAAAGCTTTCCAAAAAAAGAAAAAAAAAATAACATAACTCCCACTTAAGACTAAAACTATGTATTTAGAAGTAATGTGAAATTCAAAGCATCCACGTTTGCCCTGGTGAAAGAGCTATAAATCGTATAATATAAATCAAAGATATTTATATTCGGAATTTAAAAGAAGCAGGTGCATTTTCCTATGCAACCAGCATTGCAGGATTCTTGTGTGCTCTCATATATATCAATGTATTAATAATCTAAAACGTATTATTAATATGTTATTAAGTAAAAGTTAGCAGAAATGAAAAGCAAAACATGTAAATCAGTGCTGACAAAATATGTAAACGACTAGTTGTGCCTCTCAACATTTTTTTTCTCAATAAGTTATATCGAACTGCTTATCAAGAATTATTATATCACTTTAAAAATCAAAATATATTTTTTGTTCACAAAAAACAACTTTATTTCAGTATGTTTCTTAAATTTCACAAAGTTTTCAAAATTAGTTTTAAATACGATTTTAAAACAATGTTTTAGTTTTATATAACAGTGAGTAACAAAATACCTAGATTGCATATTGCTGAAAAATTTTATAACCCCTCCCTACTGTAATAAAAGAAAATTAAATATTAGATTTTTCAGTTTGTTATAGATTAATGCTTTGATGCATTCCAAAGCACTGGATGATTTTTTTAAAATGTAGTAACACTTTATCCTGGCATTCTTTATGCAAATTTCGTGAAGTAAAAGGCTGTAACGCAACAGGTTCAAAGACAGGGACAATCAAGCCGGACGAAGCTAAGACAATCGAGTTAAGCCTGAAACGATGTCATCCTGTGATATTTCAGAGACGTCTGCATCACCTTTGAATTCTTCTGCTATTGCATTCACAGAATAGCGAGCAAATATGATCATAGAAAATATAATAACATGTTTTTGTACTAAGGACGATTAAAAGGCGGTTGATTCTTTTGATGATAAATATTCTCTATATTATTAGTGTGTGTGCAAAATATAAGAAATAATCGTTTAGAGATGGGGCCTGAATAATCGAAACGGCATCTATGAGATTACGAAAGCGACCTTTCTAAAAATCAAAACAGGTTCTTTGGGAGGGGGGGGGGGGTTACATTCGTCTCGTCAGAGGGCTCTGGTCAGATGTGAACGATTTGAGGAGGGAATGAGGAGAGGACGGACATGTCCACAGTACTGTCTCGGATTTATAAGAAAAAGAATAAAGGGAGTGGAGATATTTATTCTAGAATAAATAGAGGCATGTTTTATTTATTCCGACGAGAATACTTGTTTGTAGACACAGAGAAAAAAAATCGATGCCAGAAGAAAAGCAAAGTTGTAAAAGAGTACAGTCAAGGTTGTTTTCTATCATGTCCGAATTGTATGTACGGTAGCGGGAAAAAAAGGAGTCAACGAATTCTATTGTTGATCATATTGTATAAAAATAAAGATACCATTTTAAAGCCAGTAACCTATATATATGTTTGTAGGGGATTGTCTACATATACAAAACTGTGCAAATTTTGAAATTTCCTATGGCAACACTCTCTTTTGATCTCATAAATAGATTCTTCTTAGGGTGCGCGTTTTCTGCTGTTCAGAGTGCGCGTTTTGGTGAATATAACAGCAGAAAATATTTGACAATATCTGTTAAGTGGTTGTTTCCATATTTCGATGTATAAGATTTGCATATTATTTTGACATCGGCAATAGGATTTTTTATTTTTGCAATACTTCAAAAGCACCTGTAAAGTACTAAATCTACATATTAAAATCGATTGCTACTTCATGCATGAAGTGAAAATGTTTGGAAAATTTTGATTCTTTTCAGCAAAGAAATATTCAAAAGCATTAGAGGTTTTCTTTCAATTGCAAGCGACTTTGAAATGCTATTCCGCTGAAAGCATCAAAATGAAAAGTTTTGTTGCATGACAGAAAATAATAAAAATGGAATGATTGTTTAAAAGAAGTATTAATTTTAATGTTAAAATGAATATCTTGCAGATACAGAGAAAAAAATGAAATGATGTTTATTCTTTCTTTTTTGTTGCTTTATTCGTGTATTTCTTTATCAGTATTTAGTCCTACTCTCATAATTGCTTACTACTCATAAATAGACATGAAATGATTCATCGCTTTGTTTTACGAGCGCATAAAGAAAATAGGGAATTTTATTCACCAATAAATGGAAATCAGTTTTCTTTCATGCTTTACCGGTCACTTCGGGTTCTATGCACATGCGTTTTGACTGCGAAAGGATCCATTGGGTGAAGACACGTACGCAAGACAGTTCGTTGCGGACGCGGGACCCAAATCGCAGAATATTATTCTATGCATTCATTCATTTATATTTTAATTTCCATCACTGTAACACATTTTAAAGCTTTTAGTCAGTTTATAAAGCTGGGTGATTATTTTTCTAATGTACATAGTTTTGGTCACTTCTTTTTTTTTAGTACGAAAAGAGAAGATCTTATTTTTTGAACGATCGCGGGTCAATGGTCTTTACTTTCTCATATACGAATAAGAGAAAGAAGTCCGATTATCAAAGCGTTCGGCGTCAAAATTCTGATGAATCTCTAAGTTTGACGCATCATGGAAAGAAAGAATCTTTAAATTGCATCTCTCTGTAAAGGTGATAGTACAAAAAAAGCATGAAATACACGGATGAAAGTTGATACGCGTACACAAATGCCAGATTTCAACAGAAGTTGAGAAGAAATCCATCTTGGGAAGTCTGTCTGTCCATCCGCAGCCACAAGAATCCGAGAACTGAAGATTTAGATGAATGAAATTTAACAAATGATTTTATCGTCAGAGCTCTTGACACATTTCACATCTTTGACCAACTCCGCGACCCTTAAAGTCTTTGTATATTCGTGTTTATGTGGGCGCGATCATTCGAAGCGTTATGACTTGGATAAATTAATTTTGCTATTCTCTCATCATTATAGATCTACAAGGAATTTTAGATCACTCGAGAGGAAGACACTGTAAATGTTTACTCGCTTTTCTTTTTTATAAAGAAAATATGAAAAACACAGTTATTTATATAATTAAACGAGTGAATCGTTGGAAAAACTTGCCACTTTATTTGTCTTCTTTTGTTCATTAAAAACATTATAGATGTTACTTGGCAATGCTTCTAAGTTATATTTACCGTTTAAACGGCAAGAAGACATAAAAATTATTTTAAGCCATTCTGAATCTAAAGCCGTTTTTGGTTCTGGTCACCAGAAATCAAAACTTTCCCAAATATGAAGCAAGAACAAACTAATTATCTTAGATAATTTTAAGAGAGATCATAACAGAATGCATGCTAAACAGCCTTTAAAAAAAACTAACAAATTTTAAATTACAAAATAGAATGAAAGGGATTTCCTGTTCTCCCTCTCGTACCACACATAAATAAGAAAATGGATAGAAACGCTGCTGCCAGAGAGACAGAGAGAACCCCCCCCCCCAGTGCTTTCTTGAATTTATACGAATGAAAAGAGGGGACGTGGAAACTGTTTATTCTAAAATAAATCGAGGTGTGCTTTATTTACTACAATGGGAGGATAGAATGATATGAAGGGGTGAAGGGGAAACAAAATAAAGATGAAAAAACTGACTGAACAGAAGAGGCGTTCTCCTTTCAGATTTCTTGCATACTAACATAGTACTTCGAGTTTTGTGCTTTAGAGAGAAGAAAAATGTTGCCTTCCTTTCAAGTGATTGTGTTCGAAATTTAACCACTTGTGGTGAAAAGACGTAGCACGCATGTCGAGATGTTTATGTCTCAGATATTTATGACGCCAACGACGTGCTATATGCGTCACAAAAGTAAAAATAATGTTCACAACCCATCTATTGAGATTGCTTACCGGAACACAGTTTTCAGAGCGTAGTCTTAGGTCGAAAATGAATTTATTTAGCATATATAAATTTTTTTCCAAATAAGGTATCGGATGCTTTGTGTGGCCTCGCTGCACACAAAACATCCGATACCTTAAAAGACTGTTTAGACACACGCACCCGCAAATTTCTATCCAAGTTGTTAATACAGACCTAAAATATTGGTTACAGTACTACATTCTAAATTATTTATCTAATACATTGCATTTTTCGAATAATCGTCTTCAGTTAATCGCAAACATAGACAAATGATCAAACATATGACGCATTGGGTCCAAAGTATAATACAGATTCGTATTAGTATAACACTCAGTCCTGTGGAGAAGAATTCCCTTTTCCTTCAATGATCAAACATAAAAGTTGTAATGTGACTTTATTTAAATACTAGCCGCCTTTGGTGGTTGTAGGTACCATTTTAATCATTATAACTAATAGTTTTTCCTGTTTTTGTTAAACTAAGGAAAGTGTCCATTAAAAGAAATGAATTTGAATATACACTTTACTTCTAATTCTCATCCTCAGAAGTCAAGATATTAGATGAACAGATAATTATATAAAAATAATCATTTAGGGATACATATAAATATCAAAACTGAAATAAATGAGCCAATAAAACCAAATATAAATCTAAGAAAATGAAAGAAGATGAGATGCGATTATAGTATCTTCCTCGCCTCCATTGGCCACAACAGAGCAGAGATAAAATGCATAAGCATTTGAAGAACGGAATAACGAAAGAAAAACTGATCTGAAGCAATGAATTTGTGCGAAAGAAACCAGACTGAATTGAAACTATTTTTTCTAGAATAAAGACAGGCATGTTTTGTTTACTTCAGTGAGAGCAGAGAATCATATATAAGGGGAAGGGAAAGAAAGAAAAAATATCGATAAACCGAAGACGTTTAGGAAAATGAGTAAATCTTAAAGGGGTGTAGACGAGATCATGTTTTCTGTGACATTTTTAGGGCATGTGCGCAATCATTATAGGAAACAAATTGAACGCTTATTATTTTTTTTTCAATAATTGTTCGTCAACATTTTCTTTGTCGTATTTCAGCCTTTTCACTGAATCTGTAGTGCGATGCTCGGTGAAAGAATTAGTGATCACTTCCTGGAATGCGGTTAAGGGTAAGAGAAATTCACATTTGCGTTTTAGACGGATTTCTCCATCTGTTGAAAGGCAGAGCTCCAATTATTGTCACAATCATATACCAAATATAATTTATATATGTTATCGCGTTTAAATACCTCTGAAAGTACAGTTCGACAGACGGTCAATCTCTTGTTGGATATGTCTAACAGTTGGATAAGTGTCTACAGTGTAGATGTTAAATCTGTGTTCAGAATTTTATCCACCTAACCTCTCTTCGTTGTGTAGTTACCTTGCTAAATGATATTCGAATAGACGGACACACTTCCTCTGAATTGATTTTGTTCAAAATTCGATAGAAATTTGAAGCCACGATCACATATCAACTTTCATCCGTTCTAGCTCAAAGCATTTTTCTGTTATCTCTGTCACAGACAGAAACAGACATAACGCCTCTCCATGTCCCTGCAATTATAATCTTTACGATTATTTAAACCAGCGTTTCTCAACCTTTCAGTATTCGCGGCCCAGTTTCCAATCATAATTTTCATTGCGCCCCCCGCTGACAATAAAATATATACAACAATAATGCATATTGAGTATTTTGGATTCTGTTTTTAAATTATTTTTAACTAATTGCCAAAACAAGAGTAAAAGCGAACCAACGTTGGCGGGAAACCACATGTGGCATTTTGCCAAGCGGATGGTGAACAGATGAAGCGAATGAAAGCGGAGAAAATTTAAATATTATATTTGAAATGAAAGCCAAACAGGGAGATAACGGTAAAAAATATGAAAGGTAATATATATGAAGGTAAAAATATGAAAGGTAAAAATATGAACGGTAAAAAATATTCGCTAATGAAAGTTAACCTAGACGGGGTGAGCTAAATTTAGAAACTGGGAATACACTTTTTCGAACAATAAAAGAAATAAAACAGAAGCATGACTAAACAAACAAACAAACAAACAAAAAGTTATGTTTGTGGAAGGGAATCCACACGACCGATGCCGTCTCGAGCAGACGCAGAGCAAAAGTTTTCTCATAGAAAGAAGGAAAATGTTCGATAACGCAAGGTTCAATTCCTGCCAGTCTCATTCGAGTCGATCCTTCTATCGCTATCAAATCTATCGTGAATGTGTATGTTATATATGTTTTCGTGTTAATTGCATTATTAAATATTCACGGCAGTAGATTTATTCAGACTCGTGGATAAATTTTTAAGCGGAAATAAGCGAGAATTAGACTATAATCAAGCATCAACCAATACACAGACGAGCGTGGTTCCAAAAAAAAATTCTCAAAAATACTTAAATTTTGGGTTTATCAGTACTGAAGTAAATGAAGAAGAAAGGCCCATGTGCATAATTTGCTCAAAAATGTTGACTGCCGACAGCATGAAACTTAATAAACTTAAACGACGACATTTGGAAACGCTTCATAGTGAGTACAACAAACCCAGAGAATTCTTCGAATTAAAATTAAAATCATATAAAAAGCAAAAAGCATTTTTTAAAGAAATTTTGTCTGTGAATAAAAAAGCTTTAATTGCATCTTACAAAATTTCATATAAAATACCCAGATATAAAAAACCTCACACCGTTGGTGAAGAGCTTATTTTGCCAGCAGCAACTGAGACTGTAGAAACTATGTTTGGAGATACTTTTTCAAAACAACTGCAGTCCGTGCCTATTCCAAATGAAACTATTGCTCGTCGATTTGGTGACATAGCCGAAGATGTACAGTGTCAGCTTTTCTCGAAGTTGAGTGACAAATTGTTTTCAATAGAGCTTGATGAAGCAACAGATAGTAATAAAGATGCTCATTTAATTGCCTATGTTCGATTTTGTGATAGTATCTCACTAGTAGAACTACTTTTCTGCAAACCAATAGAACTCCAAGCAACAGCGCTCACATTATTTGACATTTTAAATGATTTTATGAATGAGACAAACATATAATGGAAAAATTGCCTCGGAATATGCACCGATGGTCTTTTCCGCACTTTTTAAACACATGGGTTCAGTACATTCAGCGTTACTATTTTATTGCGAGGCAAGATGGTTATCGCGTGGGAAATTTTTGCAACGTGTTTATGAATTAAGAAAAGAATTCAGCATTTTCCTAGAAGAAGAAAACAGACCGGAGGCCCAGAATTTTCGCGATAGTTTATTTGTGATGAAATTGAAATACTGGGTCGACATATTCGAGAAATTAAATAACTTGAATCTTCAACTCCAAGGAGCAAATAGACATATGTTGTTTACGAGTGATAAAGTTAATGCTTTTTGTAGAAAATTGGAATTGTGGAACAGAAATTTAAAGCAAAAAAACCTAACAATGTTTGCAAATGTGGATAATTGTACTAAAACTTACAAGGCTAAAGAAGGACATGTAAAAGTTGTTTTTGTAACAATTGAAAATCATTTAGTCATGCTGGCAAATAATTTTAAAAGGTATTTTCTTGTTGACGAAAAACTGATAGCCAGTTACGAGTGGGTTAGGGATTCATTTCATAAGATTCCCGAAGGACTCTCAATTGATGAGGAAGAAAAATTCATAGACTTCACGACAAGTGGCGAAATTAAAAGACAATTTAGTAATAAATCACTATTTGAATTTTGGGAAGGAGTAGAGGATGATTTTTCTTCACTAAAAACAAAGGCATATCGCATTCTATTACCATTTTCAACATCCTACCTTTGTGAAACTGGATTTTCTGCTGTGGCTTCTTTGAAGACAAAATACAGATCTCGTCTAAATATAGAAACAGAACTGAGATTGGCTATTTCTAATATTAAGCCTTCCTTCGAAAAATTTTGCTCTGAATGACAGCCCCAAGGAAGTCACTAATAATTATTAAATTTGTTTTTAATTTAGAATGTTTTAATTAAATAATTTTTGATTTAATAAGTAGTTTTACTTTAATAAGTTATTAAATATGTCGAAATGTATTTTGTTTTATATGTGTATGTTTGCTTTCCTTTCAGTCAGTTTATCATTTTTTTTAATAATATTTTATCTTGGATATTCTCGCGACCCCCCTCAGTGTTCTCGCCCCACTGGTTGAGAATCGCTGCTCAAAAAAGTTGAGTGGGCCTGGAGAAAAGAGAGACTGATAGACACAAAGCCAGAAATGTGTTTTTCGAACTCAGGGAGGTCTAAAAAAATGGAAATTCGTCAAATTCTCGAGTTTGAATTTTTGATGATTACGATAATTTCTCTGTAGTTAATGAACGAGAGTGTAAAAACACACCAAGTAAGAATGTATGCGGTCTTAACAATGAGTTTATCAATTTTTTTTAATCAAATTTCAGATGAAATCCGCTTGGAGAAAACCTTTTTGCCCAAACTTTATTGCATGTAAATACGAAACTTAGCATTTTGATGAGATTATCGCAGGAGTTACTAAAATTTTATATCCATTCCATTGATGAATTGAATGTTCAAATCCTGAACTTGCGAACCCAATCTAACTGATCAAGGGAGGATGTCCGAAATGGTGCTATTGGTATTTTTCAACGTAAGCGAAACTAAAACAAAACGGGCCAATATAGCATCTTAGTGTAGGTGCATGTCGAGGGAGGAGCAACTTATAGGTTTTTATTATTTTCTATATGCGAAGAAAGTGTAAAATCGTGAAGAAATTCGAAATCGAGATTTTGACGAATGCCTTTGTTTCAGACGTTTCCAATAAGCAGATTTTTGGAATTATATCTATCATATCTTATATCTATCATAATAATTCCAAAACGCTTTCAGCTAGAAAGATGAAATTTAGTGTACAATCTCGTCTACAATTTTGCAGATTTCTTTCAAATTTTGAGAGGAATCCATTCTGAGGGAATCTGTCTCTCCAAATACAGGATAACGCTGTAATTACAAAACTATTAGATCTAAACAGATAAAATTTGATATAAATATTTAACATATAAAGTGTAGATATGTATAAATTTTGGAACTGAATCTCTCATGGGAATGTTTCTTGTACTCTTTAAAAGTCATGTTAACATGATAACTCAAAAACACTGTCTTTAATTAATGGAATTTGATTTATGATTTTTGTGCCAATGTTTGAAATTCTGTATCAGATCGTCGTCCTGATCGATCCTATTTAATCATTCGGAAAAAATGTATACAAATTACAAATTCAGATTTTGTCACTTGTGTATTAATCGCATCTGACCTGTTAATCGCCAAAGATACCGTTAAATAGATTTTTGAAACTATTTTTCACCCAGTTCTATACGATTAATAATACACAAAAATACTTGTTAAATAGTATGTGAGGAAGTTTCGGGGAAACCACTGCTTGTGGTCTTCACTGTGAAAACAAAGTGCAAAGTGACATGGATAATGGAAAATATTTTCGCAATTAATTCTTTGGGCAAGTTGAATCGAATGTTTTATAATACATTGGTGTGCAAAACTTAAACAACAATGCAAATTTTAAGCAGACAGCCATGAAATTGCAGAAAAGGAGATCTTGCGATCAGTACGTCACAGGCGACATGAGGCGGAACAAAACGTCACAGGCGACATGAGCGTACGCAAAACACGTACGAAAGGCGCGCAGCTCAACACTACAATAAAAGGAAGGACGGATACGCAATTAAAGACATTCACTGCAAGTGCACGTGAGTTGATTCGTGAAATATGGCTAGCAGAAATCACCTGGACGATTACACACGTGGAAGAATGATCGGAAAGCTGGAGGAGGGGCGTAGTGTCACCAGTGTAGCTGAAGAGTTCGGAATGAACAAAAGTGCCGTTTCACGCGCTTGGAAAGCCTTCCAAACCACAGGTACAGCTGTGAGAAAGGTTGGTGATGGCCGCACCAGGAAAACAACTGCAGTGGATGACCGACATATCGTCCTGCAGGCGAAAAGAACCCGAAACCAGTCAGCAAGCGCCATTGCTCAGCAACTGTGTGTAGCAACGGGGCTACAAGTGTCGCGTTTTACTGTGTCCAGACGCCTTCACAAAGGTGGTCTATTCGCCCACAATCCTGAACGCTTCATCCCTTTGACATTTTCCTACCGGTGGCACCATTTAGCCGTTTAGAGTGGTGCAGGGAGCACAAAAACTGGACATCTCATCAATGGAGTCGTGTCCTCTTTACAGATGAGAGTCGTTTTAGTGCCACAAACGATTCCCAACGCCAGTTGATTTGGAGAGAGGTCGGGACACAATTTCAACCCAGTAACATCACGGAAAGAGACCGTTTCGGTGTTCCTGGAGTTGTCGTCTGGGAAGGCATTATGATGAACGGGCGGCCTGAGCTCCACATTTTCGATAGAGGTTCTGTAACTGGAGATCGCTATTGTCAGGAGGTGATCCTTCCCCATGTGCGTCTGTTCTGAGGTGCCATTGGATCAGACTTCGCTTTTATGGATGACAATGCACGGCCACACAGGACTCGTGCTGTTGAGGAGCTCCTGGAAAGGGAAGATATCACTCGAATGGATTGGCCGGCGTACTCCCCTGATTTAAATCTGATAGAACATGTGTGGGATGCTTTGGGGAGACGCCTTGCGGCACGATTACATCCTCCTGGGAACACCCGACAACTTAAACAGATGCTGATTGAGGAATGGGAACTCTTACCTCAAGAACTGTTGGACAGTCTGGTGCTGAGTATGGGGAGACGGTGCGAAGCAACCATTGCATTAAGGGGAGGGCATATCCCATACTAAGGAACATCTGCTTGCTGTTCTTCCTCTTGGACAGACAATCATGTGTAACGATACTGTGAGTTCAATAAAGCCTTTTTTTGTTTGATTCCCTACTGTATGCATTGTATTCATTTCTGCGCAACTATGCTTTCGTCATTCTTTCAGAACAAAATGCTGTATCTCATTTCTGAATTTCATGTCTCTCAGATGATTTCTTGTGAAGTTATGGCAAAAAACATACCTGTTGCTTAAGTTTTGCACACCAGTGTAGAATTGGAATTTTGACCAGGATATGCTTAACCCGAAAACATCCAGCATCCTATTCACAGGGAAATTACATTTCGTTTCTTTGTTTTTCTGTACGCATTCTGTTCGCCTTTTATTTGTGTTTCTAATCAAAATGTGTGTTCAACTCAACCATCCTTGTAACCAAATTTTGAAGTCAAAATATTGCAATTTGAATGTTTCCTTAATTTATTTTTGAGGTAATGCAAAGTATCGAAAGTAATCTTTATCTTTTGAAATTTCAATATTCAGCCAATCGGTTTTATCTTTAAGTCGATTTTAATTTCGCAACTGTCGATCATAGACATGTATTTTCAATTGCAAAAATATATCAAATGAGGCATGCATTTATCTTGGAGTATTTTTAAAGATAAAAAACAGTTTTAAAGATAAAAAAACAAATTACAAAACTTCATTTTTTATTCGTTTTTCCTTTTCCTGTAGTTATATTCACTAAAAGTTTCCCCATATCTTAACAAATATAATACAAAAAAATATTTCCGAGATATATCCGATAAAAAAATATGAGAGATGTTTTATCTTAAAATTTAAGCTAACTCTTTTCATAATAATTTGATATAAGTTTATCACGGATTTTCAATCCTCCCTTACAAATTGGAATAATAAAAATGAGACAGTACTGATAGCGATCAGGATTACACATACCTCAGTCTATATATGAAACAAAACATGGGTGTAGAAAGGTTTTAGCAAGTCGAGTTACGTTGCTTGTGGTAAGTTTCAGCACGCACTTGACGCTGAGGCTTTTAAAATATTTAAGCCGAATTTTCTCTCAATCTGAATCTTAGTGCCTCATTATAGCCGGTGCCTCACCGAAACGGGTCAGGAAAGGCGGCAAACATGTGCTCTGTTTTGACTAGTTAAAAATGAGAAATATTTTATAACATTTAAGAAAAAAATAATTGATTTTTTTTCTCTAAATATTTTATGAATTAAATTAGTTTACCTATGAATTTAAAAAAAAAGGCTCGAGTTAGTCTATGGATTAAAAAAGAAAGCAGCTTTCATTTTATTTTTCTATTCGCAATAATTTTTTATTATTCAATCAAATTTTCTTAGACTATGGAATTGTAACAAATCCTCGGAGGACGTTGTAACATATTTTATGTTACAAGATTTACCTTAATTCATGTAGTTTGACTTTCTGTTTTAAATACCATCTTACACACTGAAAACACAAACAGCTTTTCAAGGATTCACTTTGGAAAGTCACTTATTAAAGATCCTCTCTTCTTAACTGACCCATCAGAAATATAGGCAATGAAAAAAGGAATGTAGCAACATAATTAATAAGAAATGAAAATAAGAAAATAGGATTAGGGAAAATGAAAGATTTTAAAAAATTACCAAAAGAGACGGGAGGGGGGGGGGAGCTTTACAAATGACACTAATAGGCGATTTTGAAGAAGCGTTGGAATTATTTCAGGATCTACGATGCAATTTTGAACAGCTTTCAGATGTCTAGGATAACATTTGAATTGGCAGACGGTTTTAACACATCTACCCCACAGTAGAGAGAACACGCTTGGCCTTGTCAGATTCAGGGTACACCAGATCAACCTATACAGCGGTTCTTCGGTAAAATTGAGTATCGAACCAGAGACATTCCGGCTCGAAAATTAATACATGAAGAATCAAGTTATGGAAAACAATTTTATCGGGCGATGATTTTCCTGTAAGAAAAAGGGTTTAATGTTTAATCTGCAAAGTTTAAGTACGAATAATAGGAGGCACTTTTATTTCTTACTTGCGTTCATTGTGATTCTGA
>JAPMOR010036729.1:209785-226170 GCA_026543865.1 Argiope aurantia
TCAAAATGTGAGGGATATTAATTACCAAATAACTTTTGCATTTTAATCAATAAAATGCTAATAACTAGAAAATTAATTTAAAAATCGTTAGTTTTATTCCTACAACTTTCCTCAGGTCTTTAACGCCCAGCCACATATTGCAATTGGGGCACAATGAAAAAGCCGAAAACCGTTTGAAAAAAAAATCTGGTGCTAAAATAAACAAAATTGTTCAATGCTTAGTATGTTTATCATTAAGGAATATTTAAGTTATTAAAAAAAGTAGGAATAATTAAAGACTGCTTTATAAAAAATTCATAAAAGTAGTCAAATTTACGATTCGTAAACAGACCCTATCTTTCCAATGTATAAAAACGTTTTTTTAATTATTTTTTACCAGGTTTTCAATTAATTTTCTTGAAAAAATTTCATTTATAATTTCTTTTTTTCCCTTCCTAATACAACTTGGTATACTCACAAAATTTATAAATTGCCAAAATCACTGCTTTCAATTAAGTTGTGTGATAACGGATGAACCGCTGAGGGGGAGTTTCGTATTTTGCCTCTTTCTCTCTATTATTGATGGAATTCTTAGTATAATGAAGATTTTTATTAATAATATTATTTTTCAATTAATAAGGTTTATTTACTCAGATGCGCTTCTTAGTCTTTGGCTTTAGAAGATTTTAGAATGGCAGTGTATAAGTGCTAGAGCTTTAAAGTTTGTTCGACATTCTGTCCCAGAACATTTTCTTATTTTACTCTGCTATTAGTTTCCACTTTAATTAAATTTTAACTGCTTAAAAAATTATATCGGATCGGGAAATTCTGAAATAATTAATTCTAAAATATAATACTATTTTGTAATGACGGGATTTAAAATTTAAAACAAAATGAAGAATTCAGCACCCATCCTCGGATAATTTCCAAAGCAGGAAAAATCCAGCTAAAGAATCGCATCGATTAACTGCAGCCCACTCCACTAGAAATCTATAGCAGCGCCCTCAAGCGAAAATAATGTCAACGAAAACAAAGCAAATGGCTTCAGTGGACTTTTGTCCTTAATATCGAATTTTGGTGTCATTATTTTTTTGAAATTTAATATTTGTCTTACCTCAATACCTGTCTTTGTGTAATGTAGTTCATAATGAATAATCGTTACCCTCATTAGGTTATGTGAAATGAATCGATAAAAATCCCTACCACAGAATTGTTTTTAAAACTTGCTTTATATTTATAAACTAGAATAGTATTTTTCTTCCAATGTGGACCAAAAATGAGATCGTAAAATTGACAAAAACTTTTCACAATTCTTTCATTAAATAAAGTCAGAAAGATTATCACACATTTCTAAGTAGTCAGCAAAACTTAAAATAAATTAGAACTCCGATTTATGCTATTAGTTTGGTTATTGCTCTGAGCGCCTCGCATTTTTGATTTTGATATGACGTTCATATCTTTAATAAAAAAATAATTTCCATATTTTACTACACAGTTTACCTCACTTGCGTTGATTACATTTGAAAAAGAAGTGAAACAATCTTGTAAGTGATTGGACGAAAGAGGTATTGGCTGCAAGAATAATTAGTCAGCTTTATAAAAGTTATATCATCCTGGAAGATTTCTTTTAGCCCAGTGTTTCTACCACCAGTAATATATTTAAATTTCTTTTCTAATTTAATTGTAACCTATAGTATTAAAATACCCTACGTCCTTCATTAGATTAAAATATTCACTTAAATTACACTTTCACATAACTAAATTAATCCAATTTTAAATTTTTTAGATCATATTCTTTATGAAATTGCAAATAGAAACTAGAAAAGAAGCGAAAATCATTTAGAACAATTTCCTCAATATTTTCTGTACATTTTACTTCTCAAAACTTAAAACGAGCTTCTGAACATCCAATTATGCCATACATGCAAATGCAGCAGATCTGCTGTCTAGAAAGAGAGAAAGAAAGAGAGAAAAGGATATCAAACCTGGCTATCATTCAAAACAGACAATGTGTTTTAGACTTGGTAATTATTTAAGACCGGACGTGACTATCATTCAAAACAATACTCAGAATGGAACAGTGTGCTCTTAATTTAATCATAAATTAAGAGCTAACCTGACTATCCTGATTTGATATTATTCAGAAATAATTAATCTTTTCTCAAATGCATATTTTATGCAAACGGAATAATGAATCGAAAGGAAGCTATCGTATTATACTTACTGTAGAGTACGATATCGAATATAGCAAAGCATTCCATCCACAAGAAAATCTACCCGTGTGACATGCCAACTCTGTAATTAAAAAAAATTGTATTGACGACATTTTGACATATAGATTTACAGTCAGAATTTTAGACATAAGTAACATTTTGGACCAAATCTAACTAAAATGTGTCGATTCGAAGATAAGTGAATGCGACAATCCAAAAGTGAAACAAGTTTGATAAAAGAAAAAAAAAATGTAAGTGCCTTTGATATTAACACTATGTCGTTCCGCACGTCTGATCGGGATTCATTTGTTTGGCGCCGGTAGGATTGATTCAAATCATTTTAATTATCATTAGATCAAATAGTTTTCGTAGAACACCAAAGCGGTGTCGTCGGACGATAAAATGTTAAATCTTTTAGTTAACAATAAAATGTTTAAACTTTAATTTAGTTTAGTATTAGACCAAAAGGAAGTGGCTATTTTCTTCCTTATACTATCTCACCAAAACGCTCCATAATATGTCAGTACTCGAAAACATTTAAGAAGAATACTCCTATATATTTTCTAACTAACTTTAAACGGCCTGAACCGCATCGAATTCTACGCATGCATGAAACAGGCAACAACATGACAACAAAAAATGATCAGGTCTGGGCTTCATTCGAAAGGACGCAGTGTGCTTTTAACTTGATGAAGTCCAAAGGTAATCAATAACTTTTCTGGTGCATCTTTTATGCAACAGGAAAAGGGAATCGGAGGGAAACAAAACACGATGCAAACATCTATATGAAAACCGTATCTGAGAGATTGCGATCTGAATAGTTTGGCATCGTTTAGCTTCTCGAGCAGCATATAAGTACGACGAAGAGATGAAAAACTCGCTTTCTTCATCCAGACGATCCTTCTTCATTACTTACTTCTGTGAGAGAGAGATCCATTTACTTATCAGACGAATCCATCATTATCAGAGCGAGGTCTATTCACAGATGGGAAATGCTGATGCTGAATGGTATATTAAATAGATGCGTTTTCCTTTTCTTATACTTCAGAGCTGTAAAGGGGCAACTTGTTGCAGAGAGGGTTTCCATTTTTCCCTTTTGCATTTATCAGAAAAGAATCTTTCAAAAATATATTATTTTCTTTCAAAAATTATTGAGAGCGTTCAGCGGAATGCTGGAGTAATTGGTACGTGAAGATGATCATTTTTACTAACTCGCATATGGAGTATACAAAAAGAAAGTATTATTGCTGTTAAAAAATTCGATTTCGAGATTTTGACGAATTTCTGCATTTTAAATCTTACCGAGTTCGAAGAGCGTATTTTCTGGAATTGCATATGAAAACACAATAACTGAAAAACTTCTGCGAAAGTTAGTAAAAAAATTTTATGTGCAGTCTTTTTTGTTAAATGTGTAGATTTTTATCAAATTTGAAACGGAATTCACAGAAAAAGTCTGATTATGCACATATAAATAGTCCTGAAGGAAGAAATCCATCTAATTATCCATGTGCATGTTAATATAATAAACTAAAAAAAAGAGAAAGCAAATGGATAAAATTAGAATATAATTCTTATTATCAAAACTGTAGACTCTTCTCGAATCTTACGCTCAACTCATTAACGTTCTGACCTTGGCAGATCTGTGTATTCGCGCATGTAGAAAAGTGATAACTCCAAATTGTAACTATTTAAATAAATGAATTTTAATTTGCGGTCTCGCATCGAATATTGTAAATTTTTTTTTGCCGGATCATAATTTCAAATTATTTAAGATAGTGTGTCAAAATTCATGTAAAAAGAAATAAGAAGCCCGGAGCGCACCATGTTGTTTTCACATCATTTAAATTTGGTGATAAAGGAAGAAACACATAACCAAAAAAGCTTGGTTATACTGTCTACTGGCATTCGGACACAATCGATATTGAAATGTCAATGGGTCAGGATTCCAGAAACTTTCAGTTAAAAAGAACGGATGAGTGGCGACTCATCTTTTCAAATTTGACTTCTGCCCGTGCCATCTTGTATATGGAACATTCCAGCTGATTGGAATGATGTCTCCCTAGCGTGTTGTTACCAGTATCCGAAAGTCGAATGTCCGTTTTACACAAGTTTTTCTTAACCAACTGAAACAAAAAATTTGACACATAACTCCAACTGAGGTCATAAAATTGCGTACCGAATCGGATGCATTTAAGTCATTGTTTTTTTCCATTTACATGCTTCAGAAAGTACGGAGACATTTAACATCTTGTTGGATTTAGCTCAAAATGTGACAGGAGTTTATACCATAGAATTTTCATCTGTGTACCAAATTTTATCCATCTAGCTGTTAACGTTTTTTGTTGTCGTGTTATCTCCACCTCAAAATGAATCGATGCATATTCAGACGCGATCTGTTTAACAGGTAAATTCCCTATAAATGGATCTTTGTAAAAAATTTGACTGCACACTTATTGTAAAAATCATATACGTATGCGTACATCATACGTACCAAAAATATGTATTCAGATTCAGGTCTAAAATATGGAAATTATTCAAAATCACAAAATCAAATTTTTTGATAATCAGAATACATTATTATTATTATTGCTTCTCATGTGAGAAAGTAAAAAAGATGATTAATGAAAAGCGCACTTCAATTTTTTATATATTTGTTTATTCATTTTCTGTAGAAATGTCAGATATTAATTAAATACCAATCAGAGAAAAATTATTTTCTTACATACAAATTGTTTTCTTCCATGTGACTTTAATAAATGTTTTATACAAATTAGAAGAATAAAATTTCTTATTTATTTTGTTTGATTCAT
Source organism: Argiope aurantia (assembly GCA_026543865.1). Lineage (NCBI taxonomy): Eukaryota > Metazoa > Arthropoda > Arachnida > Araneae > Araneidae > Argiope > Argiope aurantia. The sequence continues at coordinate 214,788 of JAPMOR010036729.1, forward strand.
AATATTCTTGAGCTTTTTTCTTTCTTTTATTCACTTTCATTAGACTTGCCTAATTTCTTATTTGTACCGATTTTTCTGTCTGTTTCTGATGCGCTGGTTGCTTAAGTTTTGTACGCTTGTATGTACTCGTTGACAATATACGAAAGGTATTCAGAAACAAAATGACTTTTTCAAATTTTGCCGCGGAGGTGTTGCGTTCATGATTTCACACATGCATGTGCACTTTGCTGATTCACCGGAAAACAGTAGGAGTCACTTTTAAATTCCCGAGTACTGCGTCGATTGTATGTTGAGCCTTTGAACTTCTTAAAAAATGAACTGTTATCCCGCTGCATGCAAATTAGGTTCTAATCTCATTCTTAATGCTGGAACCAAAAAATGAATTGGTATTCACAAAAACATTTGTGAAGTTAACGGACAAAAAACGACGAGTGCTTCAATGGTAAGTAAATTGGGGCGGTTTCATTGAAAGATATGAAAATATTCATTATGAAAACAGAGGAGGGAATCTCAGGTTGATGTTTGAAGAGGTTGAAGAGAAAATTGAGGAGAATCAAAGATTCACCATTACGACTTTGCCAATGTATTTACCTCACATTCCCCGTTCACTTTTTCATCGCATGCAGCATTTTTCTATGACAAGAGCATGCTCGTGTCCTGCTAAAGGCTTCAACAATGGTGCGAACTATGTTGAAAAATAGCCTAGGCATTGTAATTCATTGTACAATAAATGTGTTTTTCTAATAATAGGTTCCTTTTTTTAAAATTCTTTAACAGAACGTTTTACTGGATACCCCAGTACTATTTTATTAAGTATGGAATTCAATTTTTAGTTAATCGATTTACTTAAATTTAATCTTTGTTGGCCTAGCAATTGTCACATGATAATGAATTTGAATAGCTTTTAAAATTCCATATTACAGAAACACATTTTAAATTAAAGTTTAGAAATTTGAAATTCATAAAAAAAATTACTTTTTAGTACATTTATAAAAATTATTTTTAAAAAAATTAATTTTTAAAATAAAATAAAGTGGAACAACCGAAATACCCTGCCAAATTTGCTTACCATTTTCTATTTATGAACAATGCTTCAGAATACACATGATATTTAAATTCTTAATTTCTTTTTTTAGAAACGAGTTCTTTATTTAATTTGCACGTATACGAAGCTATGCATGATAGTGTTTCGTCCATTATGGATGATCTCTGCCCTTTCTACAACGCAACCCGATTAGCTAAAGTAGCTAGCTTTTACCGAAAACTGGTCTAAATTTCAATTTTTCATGGCATAGTGATTTAATTATATAATTTATTGATGACATTAAAGGCAAATTAAGGGAAAAGAATGAAAAAATATGACTTAAAATATTAGCCATCGCATTTCTTCTGGAAACAAGCATTCACTGATCATTCACTTATTTACTACTGCAACAGACAGAGTATTTGGCTTTAATTCCATGTCCATCATTTTCCGAAAAAAGTTTGTTCCATGAATAGGTTGTTTGTGAATAGTGTCATTACGCAAAAATGTTAGTGAGAACAATTAAAAGGAACATTTTGGCAAAAGAACAGCATTCTGCTTTGGAAGATATTATAGATTTTCTTTTTTGATAGTCAGCAACATTATACCCATTAGTTTCGATTGAGATAGATTTGATATGGAGATTTATAGTGGAATAATCTATTAGTGCGAGTTTTTTTAGGCTAAGTGATAAAACATAAAATTAATAAAAATTTGGTATCACAGAAAATATTATATTGACATTGATAAAAAAAAAGTGTAATCTACTCATTCTTAAGTCTCTGAAAGATTTCGTTTCTTAGAGTTGTGGGATTTAGTTTTTGAAAGAAAAAAAAACATTACCATTAAAACGGGAACTCATGTGAACAGCACAATGTGTCCATTCACCCAATAATTACGTTTTGAAGCCGTTAGTAAGCGCTTTAAATGATCGCAGAATGAATAAAAAGTTACTAATGGAAAAAATTACGATATCTAAATTTTTATATAATTCTTCTGTCCTAGTAGTCTTATTCAATAAAAGTGGAATTTCAAAGTTTCGTATATTTAAAGTGGAACTAGTCAAGTTTTGAATATTTTTCGACTATTTTAAGATGCCTGCTCGAGAATGCGATTGATAAAGATAAAATAATGAAATACAGAATACGCATATTTTAATTACAGTTTTAATTCAAATTATAATACACCAAGAATGTTTTACTAAACAAAATTAATAAGACTGGAGAAAGTGAAAAAATTCAGACTTCTGTCACTCTTCCAAATATAAAATATAATTCTTTGCATCATTTAAAACATTTTTAATCGGAATTATAATTTTATTTTGAATGTGTTATTAATTCATTATTGGGTCATCATTCGAATGGTCACTCTGTTTATATAAGGAGATAATACAATATGATCATCCCCAAACAGAGTAGGTAAGACGCGTTTCATCCTTATCAATACAGATGATTCCAGGAGCTTGTTCGATAATTTGAATGCTATATAATATAGTAAAGGTATCGCAATAATATTGTATGGCAATTTGCGCTAGCAGGGAAGTTGTAGAGACGATAAATATACCGCCAATGCTATACCAAAATATCTGCTTTCAAATTCACCAAAATAGTTTATTAAACAAAACAGTGATGTATCTGCTCACAAATTATTATATGTGTTATGTGATTGTTGTATATTATCTCAAAATGCACTATATCGCTAGTAATTCTAATTCATATGTTTTATTCAGTGTGATATTTGACCTATGACATTTTGTCACGTAACCTCATTCAACGGTTTATATATATATGCAGTGATATTTTAAGATCTAATTTAAACTTAATTAATTCCCTAACTTTCAGTTTAATTTAGCCCATATCAAAGTTATTCTACAGTATTATCTTATTTCCTGATCCCATTCCACTTTTTCTATATAATTAATTAAAAAGAAAACTCTGTAAAAATGCTTTCGTTAGCTGTTCCCACGCACCGAGTCAAGAGATAAAAAAATTCCGGATCTAAACAAATTTTTCAGAAAGATCCCTATGTTTTCCTTGCCTAGGTCGACACGAATAAGAAACACCTATCAGGATCTCATTGTATATAAGTATTGGGAAAACTATTTTTCCTTTCTTTACGCTAATCTACTCTTGTATCACTAGTGGACGGACGCAAGTTCGCCTGCTCGCGTTTTAATAAATCATGCCTCCCGGTACAGAATAAAACGAAATTAAAAATTCAAAGACTCTTCTCTCTCTTCGGCCACGACAGTGAATATATATATATATATATATATATTAAAATAATAAAAAAATTAAATCTACATTTATTTTATGTAACAGCCATAATAATCAATTATACAAAAATATTCGTAATAAGAAATTGTACACTTCTGATTCAGCAGCTAAAAATACAGCAAATAATTGCATACTAGTTAAATTGAAATCTTAAAGTATGTACTGAATACTGTTTGACAATTTTTTTGATTTCTGATTCGAAAAACTTCTTTTTGAGCTGTATGAAGCGAAGAAAATACTATGTCTTTTACATTCAGCTGTTTAATATGTAAACATAGTTATGCAAATAAGTGATCGAAAAAGAAACAAATCTGGAATATTTTTTTTTATTATAGGATATAATTTGTACACAGGGAGAAGCGATGAGACGCGTCCGTCTACATCGACTCTACAGTGTGAGAAATTTTTATCTTAGTGCTTTTACTTGGAGATTTTTTTAAAGAATTTCTTTCACACGTGTTGATTTAGGAAAGGGAATCTTAGGTATCTTTGGAAGTTACAGCGTGGCTGTTAGAGAATTTTATCATGAGAATTCCAAACTTATTAAGATTTCCGAAAGCGAGTTAAGAATAAAATAAATAAAAAATTGGATTTGAATCAGAAAATAGGAGAACATTTTAGAACAAAATTACATGGATATATATATATATATATATATATATATATATATATATATATATATACAAAAGTATAAAAATCAAGTTAATAGGAAAAACAAATAAACCAAATAAAAAATATTACAAAATATAAAAAAGAATCCGGCCTGAAGACTTTTCAAAGGTCACCCTCAGGCAGGGATTCAAAAAAAGGGATTTTTTCTGTTAAGGAAATGCAGACAATGAAGTCTAATAATGATATTCGTGACCCGAAACTCCCCTGAAATTAAGCCCAAGAGATATACCATTTTAACAGAAAGGAAAATACAAAACAACAAATTAGAAGAAAAACATCACTAATAAGTAAAAATACAACAACAAAAAAAAGAATAAAAACCAAAATACCATAAAATAACACTAAAGAAGAAACGAAAAGGCAAGAACATACTATCAGCAGTCAAGGAAATTTTAAGCTATCGATTGTGATTCCCGCTTATTAAAAACACAAAGATAACGGTAATTTAGGTAAAAATTGTAATCTCGTGGCGACACCTATTGAGTGATACAATATGCAAGGAATTTTTTTTCTTTATTTAAGCCAAAGGATTAATCTCAAACCATACCTTGTTTAATTAAAAAATTGACATTACAGTAATTTTTAGGAAATTCATTTTTAATTAAATTTTTAATGAGGTTGTTTGATGCTTCAATATAGGAATTTTTATTGTTGCAAACCCTTTTGATCCTGTTAACTTGTGAGAAAATTAGATTTTTGAAAGTTTTAGAGTTTAGATTGGAATGGTAGTTACATAGTTTTGTTATTTTAAAGTTGAATTCATCCCTTTTATCGTATATACCAACTATTTTTTTATCATTATCAATTTCGATTTTTAAAACCAGAAAGGTAGTCTCAAGTTGATTTTTATTCGTTTCTGTTAGAATTAAATCTTTTGGATAGCAATTAGTAACAATATTAGTATTGTCGATGTTAATCAAAAGTAGGTCATCAATGTATCTCCACCCGTTTATTAAATTATATTTAATTACTTTTTTCTCATAGTAATGTAGAAAAATATTAGCTAAAGCACTTGAGAAAGCTGTTCCCATTAGAATGCCCTTAATTTGTTTAGAAAAATTAATACCATTAAGAACGTAATTTTCAGTAATATATAAATTACGTAACTCAAGCCAGTTATTTTTAGGAATGATATTTTCATTTAAATATTCATCATAGATAAAAGTGCAGACTTTGATTAATATTTCATGAGGTAGATTAGTGTATAAATTTTCGAAATCAAAAGTATTAAGTTTATTAATTTTGTTATCTTTAAGAAAATTCAGAATTTCTTTGTTACTAGAAATAATAAAGTGTTCTTCATCTTTTATTTTACCCAGGATAATTTTTATTTAGGTCATATTATTACAGGTAATTTAAAAATTATTGAATCCAACTCTTTAAGAGATTTAGTGGCATTCTTAGAAGGATTCAAATTTCCGATTCTTTCTGTTTTTTGCTAATCGGTTCAAAACCATTTTAATTCTCTAACTATAAAACTAAACAATAAGAAAAACAGTTTAATTCTGTTTAAAGAGAAACCTTTGAAATCAACTAGGGGGATTACAAGATTTATTATAGCATTCACATACCACCAGGAGAATACTTTGTTAATTAATCAAGATAATTTAAGTACTGCTGTCGCCGAACTGTCTGGAGAATTCTGTAATTAAATTTAAATGTGTACAGAAACAAGCTGCAGTGAAAGAAGTTGAAACCAAACTTCCAGATTGAGGACTGATTCACTTAATAAATTATAAATATCTACTTAGTGAATGTTACGGGAGAAAGGTTTCCCTGTAACATCGTAAAAGAATTTTATAACGTATAAAATGAAGGAAAACGAGAAATTGACTGCACTCTGCCAATGTGCCATTTACGATTAATTGAACTTTCATTCCCACTTTCAGTTTCTGAATTTTTTATGCCCTCATTAAGAAATATATTACAAAGAGAAAGTATTGGAAAAGTTCAGAAAATTTTGAATATTAGGAAACTGCTGAAATCGTACAGATTTGATACAGAATTGAGAATTTCATGAATCCCTATACTTGGGACTGTCCGAATCAGAAAATTGTCTTCTTGTATAGAAAGAGAAAATCCGGTATCGTTAAAAAATTAGACCATGAGATTTTGCAACAAATAATGATTGAAGCAAGCGATGCAATTTGATGATTGACAAAATGTCCAGATTTCAAGCCCTCGTGATTTCGAAAAAGGCATTTTCTGGAAATGTCTATTTGTCTGTGTCTACTTCTCCATGGATAGTCATAACTGAAAGATACAACAGACAGTATGGTACTTGGTACGCGCACATTCTTTAAAGAATTTACAGATTCCTATCAAAGTTTTGAAAATAAATGGAAAATGAAATTCGTACATTTTTTTTTATTTATAATAATTTGAACATAACTCAGAAATGGAAAGAGCTAGATAAATGAAATCAAACTTGATTTATTATCTGAATGTAGATCTTATAACTACCATTTGCATATCTAAGAATATGTGAACGGGGTACCTCGAAAACGCAACGATTTGACGAATGAAATGTCGAATGTTGTCTTGCCATCCATATATTGATATGCTTCAAATATGAAGCCCAATCGTTAGGAAAAGAAGGGAACAGAATCCAATTCAGTTTTCTTCTCCGTGCTAAGAATCACATCCGCTCGTTTCACATCTTCACTGTGTTGCTCCCACTCTTTGGAATCGGGTCTCTCTGCATCTTAATCTGAGCTAAGCGCGAACTTGAAAGCACAACAAACTACAAGATTGCAATTTCGGATATTTTTTACGCATTTTTAATTTTGTTCCAAATATCGGAATCAACTACTGAAAAATTTCGCCTGGTTATTCCTCCTTGTGTATGTAAGCATGGCATCTCAAAGACGTAGTGAATCAAATATCAAACCACATCGAGCTGTCTCTTGTGCGTATAAACACGATCCTTCAAAGCTGTAACAATCTAGAAAATGAAGTTTGTTGCGTAATCTTTCAAACCAACTTTTAGATTGAATAGACCAGAAAGATGGCGTTGTTGATTACCAAATATATGAATAAACATTGTTCTTAATGACATAAAACATTATTCTTAATAACAATAAAACATTATTCGTAACAATGATTTTTAAATTTTAAAAATGAATTAGAAATTTGTCAATTAATTTAAATACATTTCTAATCCATGCAATTTACGTCACCTGTTAATGAATTTCAGAAAAAAAATACAATATTTATAATAATAATATATTTACTAAATCGAAAATAAATGAAAACTTAACTTTTAGTACTCTGATGAAAGTTCGTTTTTACTTCCTGCTAAAAGAAAAGAAAGTTTTGAAATCGTAATGTAATTTTGATGAATTTTTCTGTTCCAGATCTCGTTTATTCTGATAAACATCTTTTTAGAATTGTGTACGTTTGAAAAGTCGATAGCTCAAAAATGCTTCTAGACTGACAGATGAAACTGAAGCGAAATTGGAAGTGTTATATTTCTCAATAGAAATGCAACTTTGTATTCAGATTTTGACTGAAAACAAAAATTTGAATTTTCTTTTTATTTATAGTTTCTTATAAGGTTCACAATTTTTATGTATTTGGTTGTCGGAGACTGAAAGGTAACACTCTTACCTAGGAACATGCAGAGCTGCGATGGCTTGGTAGTAAGGTCTCGATTTCGAAACCGGAGGGTTTCAAATTCGGGACGCGGATTCATCGAAGAAACGTCGTGTAAGCGGGTTTAGTGCACGTTAAATCCGTGGGGGCCAAATGTCTCCCGCTGGTGTGGTGTGGAAGTTTGGAGAGGGGTGTGTCAGCTTATGTGTCGTCCTCATCATCTGATCACGGTTCAAAATGACGAAGTCCGTCCCAAAATAGTCCTAGTGTTGTTTTAAAACGGGGTGTTAATATAACTAAACTAGGAATATGCAAGAAGGTTTGTTGATGATCAACCCTGCTGGTTTTATTTCTGAACTGCTCAAGTTGAAATGTGGATATTTATTCTTTAGAATATTTTGAAAATGAAAAGTGCAAGTTGCGAAATCTGACTCCCGTGAAGACTCTGTACGAAAGCGAATAGAATGGCAGATTGATTGATCACTCTGCAGTTTAGTATGAAGTGACGGTAGTAGTAGTATTGCTTGTTTTTCAAAAAGAGTATAAATGTAATCATAAGATTGTCGGCGAAACGTTTGAGTACAATGTCATGGAATAAAGTGTAGACACTTAAGCAGTTTTCATCGGAATTATTTTAGACCAAGATGTTTTTTTTTACTCCACTGAGAGATTATTTGTCATTATAAATAACTAAAAATAACTAATTTGTTGGACGCTATACCAGTTTTTTTCGGGGGAGGAGGTAAACATTTTGCCTTAGAAATTTAGGGATTAGCTAATGGCACAAGATTTTAAATTTAGTATAGAATATATCAAAAGCTTATTTTATTTAATTATTTATTATGATTTTTTTCTTTTTGCTTTACTCACTTTACTTAAGATTCACTGTAACTGTTTGCAATTCTTTTCATGTTGAAAAAGAAACTTAGGCTTCCATATGGAAAAAATAGAAAGTGAAATTCAGTGTTTTATCACATCTTTGTTAATTACTCGAAGTCCACGCATTCAAACTTAAAATTGGCTAACGAAAAATCGTAGAAATTCAAATTTGTGTAAAATAAATACTAACAATATATGTTTGGCCATGTAAGTTGTAATTAAAATTCAAATTTCAAATGATTTTTTTTTCAATTTTAGAAAATTTCGTCTATTTTTGAAAGACGATGAATACAATCAAATAAATTGCCTAAATAAACATTTTCAACAAAAATACATATTTTAATATGTTTAAATATGTATTATATTTTAAGATGCATATTTGATATATCAAAATGTTGATGTACCAAAACCAAATCGCTAATTTGGCGTGAAAATTTAGAAAGGAAGTTCGTTTCAATAACCCTGTTCAAAATTTTGTGATGCCGAAAAGGCTGTTTTTGGAGCTTCCAAACGGGAGTTAAATCTAAGCATTCCAAACCATTATAAATATATTATTTAATACTGTGTTTTCACTTGAATTGAAAACAAAACAAATGAAAAGGTCAATCTATAAAATTTTCCCGCATGGCCTTTTGCATTTATTTATATTCACTCTCTTTCTATTAAGAATGTGTAAATTTGGTAACAAAACTATACGATAAAGTATCTAGTGAATATAAGAAGCTGAAGAGCAGGAGGAAAAGAAAGGACAGGAAATAATTTTAATTGTTTCTACATTTGAGTTTTAAGATACCGTAATAAAGAATATAGAGCTAGAGGGAGGGGCTTCCAGAAACTTAATCGCATACTCTCTAATAAAGGTGAATTTGTATTTTTGACCCTTTTTTACATACCGACTGAATTCAAAATTTCACACAATTTTTGTTACGACATCACACATCAAAATTGATGTATTTAAGTCATTGCTTTTATATATTTTTGAAAGTACAGACCGACAGGCAATCCACCTCTTGTTCGATTTGGATCAAAATATTGATCGGTCTACAATATAGATGTTTCCCGAATTTCATGCAGCCTCTTCATATTGTAATTATCGTGTTAATTTATAACAGCCATTTATATCGCGTTCATTTAGACAGACTTCCTCTTCATTGATTTTGCTTGAAAATTGATAGAAATCTGCAAATTTGTTGTAACGATAATTTATCAAATTTCATCCGTTTAGCTGAAAGCATTTTAAATTTATCTTCGACATAGAGAGATCCAAAAATGTGCTTTTCGTACTTGAAGATATCTAAAACGTGGAGATTCGTCAAACTCTCGAATTCGAATTTTTGAAGATTATAATACTTTTTCTCTCATTCATATACGAGAAAGTAAAAATGCATGATTGAGCAAAGATTGTGGAGCACGAACTATTGATTCAATCATCTGCAGTTGCAGTTCAATCAGTTCAGCGCAGTCGATTGCAAGTTCAGTGTGGAATTTTTATTTTCTCGTATACGAAGTATAAAAGAGGACATATCATAATCGTCAAACAACTCCCTCTACTTAGAGGAGACTGGACATTTTGTATTATCTTCATTGTATTCATTCTTTGTATTGTATTATCTTTCAAACCTCCCCGAGTCTGAAAAAAAAAGTATTTTTGTTCTTACGTTGGCGTGAACATGATAATTGAAAAACGTTTGGCGATAGTCAAATTACATTTGGTGCCTTATCTTTGCACCAAATTCGCAACTTTCGATCAAAGTTTGAACGAAATCCACTGATAAAAAATCTCTCCGCTCAATGAGAATACAAACAGGATAAATGCAAGACAGAGAGAGCTGAATTGAAAAAAATTGGTACATATATTTAACGTCTAAAGCGTAAATATAAATCACATTTCCAACCAAATCCTTCGAAAGAAGACCGTCCGTCTGATTGTATTTTACAAATATGTAAACGAAATAAGTTAAATATAGGAAGGCTTATGTGTGACTTTTTTTTATTATAGTTGTAATTATATGTCAAATTTTGGTTTCAGTCTTTTGGAGAAAAGTGTCGAAAATACATATTTGGTCTTCTATTATTTTTGTATTAACCATGGGCCAGAGATTAATCGCGAGCTTATTGGCTCCTTCGTAATTATCAATAGTCGCGGTTAATAACACTACAGTACATTTATTAGAAATTATTCGTGAATATTCGAGAATTTTTCCTGTTGAAGCTATGTCGCCCTTCTGACGAATAAATGGTTCTAGGCTATGGGTAATAGTTTCTTTTAACTTTGAGAATAAGGATGACTTCCAGTTTACCCTTTCTGAACCACCAAACTGAGGATTTCGACACGGAGCCTAATCAAAAAAACTATTAAAAAATGAGTCTTTTATAGTCTTGGAAAATAATGGCATCCTCGTATAGTTCTCGAAAGCTGTTTCAAACATAGCCAAACTACTTGTATTCTAAACTTTAATCTTCTTTGCATCGAAGCAAGAGAAATGGTTTCTGAATCCGATAAAATTTCTAGTATCTCTAATATAATGATGAGAAAATTTTGATATGCTTATGCCCATCTGATCGATTGGTTTCGTTATGGATGAGAGGTCTCAAAAAGACATTTGATGCTGAGGCATCAAGCATGTCAGTGAAGGGAAAGAGTTTATAATATAAGTATTCATAATAATTAGAGAATTGACGAGTTTCATATATTTCTCTTTTCTTCTTATTCTATTTATGATAAAAAATAGAATAAGAAGTTGATGTTTGTTTAGTGTTTTTGAATAGCTAGATTAAAGTTCTTTTTAAAAGCAACATAGTAGCTATTTTTGTAGAAACCATAAAATTTTGAACATTGGTCCATTAAATATGGTGCGAACTAGCTGAACGTTTCTTTTCAAGTTTAAGCGACACACACACACACACACACACACACACACACACACACACACACACA
>JAPMOR010036729.1:234475-245749 GCA_026543865.1 Argiope aurantia
ATATTTGTTCTTTTTATTTGTATATTAAGTTGCAATACTAGCAAAGATATCGCAGGATAATCTATCGAACGACAAAATAGAAAAGTACATAAAAAACACAAAAACGTTTTTAAAAAAATTATGTTTGCAACAGTTACATTTTGCTTATAAAAAGGATTTCATAAACAGCAGATCATTGATATTATAAGTTTGTTGTATATTTTCATACCAAAATGTCGGAAGATTTCCGTCTTTTATATTTTCTCCAGCCTGGTGTACATCATTTTAAAGCTCTGCAATCATTAAGACCTCGAATTCGATATTTTCACGAACAAATACGTTTCAGACTTCTCTCCAAACCGAAAAATACATTTTTTTTTAAAATCTGTTTACTAATGAATAAAAAAAAATCTAAAATTGCTTTGAATGAGACGGATGACATTTAGTTTGTTATCTTTATGCAAAACTTTGTTCTATCAAATCTTGAATGAAATTCATTTTCAAAAAATCTAGCATGTAGCTGAGAGAGTACACATGAACACAATATCTATAAAGAAGTAAAAAGTAAGACGAGAGAATTTAATATACAATTTTGCCATCAAAAGTGTAGATTTTGAACCAAATCTGTCTTACCTTCTGAACATTCGCATGCATATAAAAGCGAGCGATGGCATTTGAATGAAGGAAAATTGGTGCATGACTGTTTCTAAAATTGAAGTGACGAAACGTTTTGGTTTAAATGGATCGGAAAAAGCGTACAGAAAAAAAAGAAGGCAGATTTTATTACACTACGAAGTAGAAAGTGGCCATGTATGAAACTTTGGAGATGAAGTAATCTTGACGTCCCTGCCTCAGGTCCCCAATTGTAGACTGACAGCACTGTATCGTCTACTTCCCGAGAAAAGTCTTGGGGAAAAGATTTTTCTGTTTTCAAATATATCTTTTTAAAAATTGTAATGGAAGTTTTTAACAATAATTTTAATTAACAACCGCGGATATCTGTCTATGGTTTTTGAAATAAAGAAAAATTGTCATATTCCAAATTTAAAAAAAAGTAATCGATTTTCTTTTATAAATATGTGACATTTTCTGAGTTGAAATCTCATAAAACACTCTGTCAATGAACTCCTCCCACCATCGCGAATCATTCTGGCATTAGCTTCCAAATGCGAATGTCCGTTGCCAAGTGCAGGATCGAAAGGGTCTTCAATTTAAACCGGTGGCCTGGCGGGCGGACTCACACAATGCGCGCTCGTTATTTGCTGCCGCTCGAAAAAGGGACGACGACGAGGATCAATGGAATTTTAAAGGGGAAGGAGATTCTGAAAAGTATGCATTTGCGATGAATGTTGTGAGAGAAATGATGAAAAAGCAGCACGCAGCAGTTGATTTTAATTGCAATGTGCTATGCTTTTTAAAAATTCTCTTACGTAACGCATAGAAAGAAATGACTTTACCTAATCATCAAGGCATTTGTCCTTCATATCTTAGTTGTATCTACTCCGCTTAGACGCCCATGGATACGAGATTTTAAAAATGTGAACCAGCTAAGCAGATGAGTGACATTTCATTCTGAAATATGTTATCGAAATTGAAGATCTGCTGACCATACCATCGAAGGGTTGTCATTAGCTCTATTCGGAAGATAATTTAAAAGTACATTATTTAAATAAATGAGATTTGGTATTTAGCCGTGCCATAAATTATTTTTCGGAAGGAGGACACCCAACATGTATATTCGATTCTTTTATATAAATTGCGAAGTTAAAACGCACTTGATTGTGAACGTACACAATAAAGGGGAGAAAAGAATCCTTTCACTAGTTTCAATAGACAACTGTTGATGCATATTCCGTAATATCCGGGAGATAAAAGATGAATAGTTTGTTAGTTTACTTTCACATTTTTAACTGTTTTGTTGCTCATGATTCAGATATAAAGTATTATGTGTTGGAAAAGTATAAGACCTTACTCTTTGTAAACAATAACCGAATAGGGTCAGCTTGAAAAATCTCCATTCCAGTATTTCTAGTTACTACGCAGAGTTAACGGTCAAAATTTTTAAAATAATGATTTTATGAAGAAAAATAGAAAGATATTTTTATTTCATAAAAAGTTTATTTAATTAATTTTATTAAAAAAATATTTTTGGCCGGCATTTACCTCTAGCGCAAATATCCATATTTGCTGTATATGTGAGAAATAATGGTATTTATTATTATTCGACCTCTCAACGACCAGTGTGTTTTCTGTCAGCATTCATGTGAGAATATCGACATATGCCTGAATCCGGTAGCATATATGCTTCTTCGAAAAACTGGTTTCGGCTACTTAACAAAAGATTAAATCCTTTGTGCGGGGAGGGAAAGTAAAATGTTCGAAAGTTTCTATTTTACAATATATATAATAATGACTTTTAAATGAATTATTATTTAAAAGATGATTAAAATAAGTTTCATTTTAAACAAGAGTAATAATAATATTTTATACATCGTATCAATTCTGTCATGTATCATTTCTTTTCTTGTGTTCTCTTTCCAGAATCAGTTACAACCTTCTGTTTAACGGGAGGGATAAAATTCTATCGCTTTAAATGGTTTCTTTTCAAGTTTGGTCTAAACAAAAGGATTATCGTGGTGGTTAGCCTGTTCGGCAAGGTTGACTCGGCTTGACAATCAGTTTTAATTGAACAGTTACTGCTCCTTTTGTCTTTGCGCCTGGCACTGTCCAATTCGAACGATGTATTTGGAAGAGTACGCTGGAGTGGTTGGTGGTGATGCGATGCTGTGTTCTTTCACCGGCTGGCAGTGAAACATTTTTTTAATGAGTACAGCTAACTGTAAAAGTGATGTGGTTGTCCTGTCTATTTCTACATTTGCCTGAAACAAAAATAACTGAAATATAAGGTGTTCGGATTTGATATTAGTTGTATAATGGCAGAGTAAGGAGTGGGCAAAAATATACAGAATACAAAAGAAGACGCTATTTTTGCTTCTTTTAAAACTGAATGTGACAAATAAGATCGAAGAAGATGTAAAATGTATGTTACGGAGCTATTTATCTTCAATAAATCAATATTATGGAAGTCAAAACAGCAGAACAAACAGAAGAGAATTTTATATAAAAATCACAATCCCAGACATAAAAAGAACAGTGGAAAAAATATATGAAAAGCAATTATATATTATTATATAAGCAATATAAGCATAAATATTATTATATAATTATATAAGCAATAATTCCCTCTGAAATTATTAACATTTGATAAGATACCATTTTTAAAAATAGCTGTTTCTTTCATATTAACGTCTACATAAGAAATTATGCAAGGGGAAAAATTCTTTCATGCAGAAATTATTATTATATTAACGTCTCGTATGGAAGCAACATTGGAATTATTTTGATATGAATCTCATAACACTGAACAGTGATTGGATTTAACACTGAACAGTGATTGGATTTTCGAAGAGACCAAATGTGCTGCCATTCATTCTTTTTCTGCTTCACACTAATGGGAGGAGATTTGGCCCAGGATGTTAGATTTAGTGTGCAACTCGCTTGCATACATGTTGGAATTTAAAGGGAGCATGTTCCGACCTTGCTCGAATAAGATAAATTCATTTTAAATGAAAAATACAGATATTTCTATAAAACCTGAAAGTATTTCATCCATGTCGAGACACATGATTCTAACATTCGGTACAAATATTCGTTTCGGTTATATTATAAGTGTGTTGAAATGGTGTTTCAGATTTTTTTGAATCCAATGAAATTATTTTGTAAATAATGCTTGGTTTAAAAGACTTTAAACACGATTTCTCAAACGATACATTAAAAAGATGAAATTTATGCACACACATTAACTCATTTTTTTAGTTTTAAAGTTTTTCACGAAATGCCTGTATGAAGCATTCCGTCTTCGTGCATGAATGTAAGAACAGTAATTCTAAAATGAAATGCGGTAAATGATATTTCACATAAGGATTTATCTAAAAATGGCAGATTTGTATTGAAGTTTTAGTTGAAATCTTTCAGATCATTCGCTGCCTCTCGGTCCACTCGGTCCTGTGAGCGCGATCATTCAGTAATATTTATTTGTATGTAAATAAAATTTCAAGAGCAGACTTGATAACTAAAATAAATCCATCGGGAAGAGGGTTGAGACGCGACATGTGTGCTCCTTTCTCGCCATTCCATGTCGCGCAAAAGATGCCACAGTATATGTTACATTAATATTAAGTTTCGGAAGCACACACCTGCTGGTTTAATCCTCCATCCATTTTATACTTAAATCGATGAATTGGATCTCACAAATATGAAATCCATTTAAAGTATTTCAAAACTCAAGACAGTTTCTTTTTTATAATTCTTCCTTTATAATGATGAGCTAAAGAAAATATAAATGAATATTCTTCGGGGGAGGGGGATTCCAACAGCAATGACGTAAAAAGTGTAAAAGAGTAGCATCAGTTTATGAGAGAGTCGCTGATAAGGATATACCCGTTAATAAGGGTATTAACCTAATCCCCCCCTCCCCGATTAAAAATTGCGGACCATTAGACAGGGTCGCGAATGCCACGAGTGCTTAAAGTTTTGTTTCCTGGATCTCTTATTGCTATAAAGTATTAAAATATAAAATGTCAAATATCTTTAAAAAGCATTTTAAATCAAATATATTATTTTAAAAATTAAAATTTTACGCACTCTGTGTGACGTACTTTTTACAGTTTATATAGTTTTGTTTCCTAATCCTGCAAAAATGTATTTGGAACAAAACAGAGGATGATTTCGTAATTTCAGTTAAAATTTCATTTTTTAGAACTATTTTTGCATACACTCACTGACTTTTCATAAGAATTTTACGCTTCTCTGATCTAAAATGGACAATCTAAAGGAACTCGTAACTTAAGATGGCGATCCAGTTTTCTTTCAATATTTAACATGAATTTCCATTATCCATTTTATATAATTTTCTCAAAAATGAAGAAACCTAAAACATTTCAAACATCTCATTTCAATCTAATGAGAAAAATGTTTTGATAAAAATTCAGTAAAAATGCATTTTATTCCTCTAAGCCCTTCAAATATTAATTTAATGAACAAAAATAATTGACAGTTCTATTTTAGTTGAATATAAGCGAATGTTTTTGTGAAGAAATTTTATATTTTTGAAGAGGAAAGATAATATATGTATATATATTTGGCTTTTTTTTGTTGCTAATTTTAGTATTTGCCGTGTCCTTAAGGTTGACAGTTTAAATATTACCTCGTTGGTATGGCGTGAATATTTGGGAAAGATGTACTATTTCAAGTATCATCTGCATCATCTGGTCAGATAAAAAAATTATTCCTCTGTCCTTCCCCAAAAGCTATCAACTATCTTCTTTCTTGAAATCGAAAAACATCAAGTAGATTTTACAACAAAGCTACTTAAGCTACAGCTTTGCTTAGTTATAATACTTTTCGTAATATTATGTAACGACTCGAAAAGCATTTTTTAACGTTATTTAGACCCTGTTTAACTAATCAGGATCACAAAAATGTCTTCAAACCCCCTCGCCATAAAACGTTAGCAGTTGGTAATGACCGGAACATTTACTTATTTAAATAACTTTCTTTTTAAAACAAATTTGTCTCTTTAAAACACAAGTTCAACTATATTCAAAATAACGAAATATCAGATGGGTGCCAAAATGTTAAAAATGTTCTTAGAAATATTTGAATCCTGCGATTTTTTTACTTTGCTGAAACTTATAAGTGACATATGCAATATTATGCTGACTACTTACCATAAACTAAAAAAAAAAAAAAAAAAAAAAAAAAAACATCTAAAAATATAAATTTATATAAAAAAGTTTTGAAGCAAGAAGAGGGATTTGGAAAGAACACCATCATTTCGAACCATGATTAGATGACGATTGCGACCACTGAATTAAGTTGCCGCTCTTAAATATATTATTAATCGACACATTTATACCGCTGATGAATTTGATACAAAATGCATCCTTCGCTTTTTTAAAGTATTTTTCTGTCATTTTGAATTATTGCATTTATATGGACACGGATGAGCAGACATATTTCCGGCAAATCAATTTCCTTTAAATTTGATAGTTGTTTGAAATTTTAACTTAAAGCCAATGTATGAAAAGATGTGTGATGTCTATGTTCAATAAAAGGTCAAATTCTAAGAAAATAAAAATCATTTCCTTGCCATATTTTTTATTCAAAAGGCATTTTATTTCATGTCAAGAAATAAAAATTAGCAAAAGTATGAAAATGTTTTAGAATATTCCATAAGTTGCACAGTTTTAACTTGATTTACTGGCATCGATTTTCAAACTTTAATCGAGGTAAAATAAATTCTGTCTCAGCTGGGACTGAAATCGATTTATTGCAAAGCAGTGATCAGGAATGCATATTTAAGCCAGCATTTCATTAATCAAGCGATGTGGAGTGACCCTCTCTATATTAGAATAGAACCAGTTTCACGCAATGAAAGAGAATGTTCGCACAAGTCATTAAATCTCCAAACAGAAGGATACACATTGGTTGACTTTCCATTCATTTGATTAAAAATAACTTTAAGATTAATAAGTTAAGATAATTTATTATTTCACTAATATTTTTTTTTAATATTTCCTTCATTTTACTTCCTTGTATACGAAATATAAAGAAAATATTGTAATCGTCGAAAAATTAGAGCTGGAAATACTGAAGAATTTCCACTTTTCAAATCTCTGGGTGAGAAAAGCACATTTTTAGAAAATGTATCTCCGTGAGAAAGATGACTCCTAAACGCTTTGACCTGGAAGGATGGTGTGCAGTTCAAAGGATGTCGAAGCTCGGTCGCTATAATTTTGTATCCAGATGTCACATCAATGTCAATCCTGCTGCTATCAATGAGCAGAAAATGAAGAGAGCTCTGTACGGACAAAATTCGGTGCACAGATCTCAAATGTCGAGCCGAAAGGTTGATTGTGTGTCGGTCTGTTTCAGAGGCATGTACATGGGATGAATAAAAAAATGACGTAAATATATGAGATGTGCTATGTTATTTGCGTGTGTATGAATTTTGTGTCAAATGTTGGCTGGAAACAAGAGCGTTCATAGGAGAGGATGCGAGAGTCATGGTTATTTTTGAAAATTTTCCACTCTGATGTCCAGGCCGCGGCCTAAGTGTAAGAAAACTCAAATAATGACAAACTAATAATAAAGTTATAAAAATTATAAAACAGCGTTTGTCATCGAGTGTACACAAATATACAAAATTGTGGACTTTTAAATCATATTGAAAAGTAAAGACAATTGACTGCAAAATTCCATCTTCAGGATTGCAAAAAAACTTAAATGCATATAAAATAATGTGTTTATAGTTTTAAACATTCTTTCATTAGATTAATAAATGATAGAATTTTTTGACGGGATGGATACTGAATCAAGATGAATTCAATAAATGACACATCGGTAATTATGAAATATTGGAAGCGTGCGTTGTTCGCCAGAATCCAGAATCATTTAACACTTGAGGAAGAAATGGGAAAATAGGGGGACCATGAAACAATTCGAGTTAAATAAGTATGCCAAAAAATAGGAAACGTTTCTACTAGGTAAAGAATTTAATGTTATTTTCTTTCTCTGTGTCTTAGAACGAAATTTAAGAAGAGAAAACTTGCAGGCGTCATAAAAGGCCACTTGTCCTTCAATTCATTTGAAAGCATTCATCGCCACCTTTTTTTTACTCTCCTTTTTCTCCCATAGTTCTGCCTATTTTATGCTGAGTTAATAAAAGGAAGGAAATCATAGATCCAATTTGAATTTCTTCTCTTAGATAATGATAAGGCAAAATTTCCTATTTTGAACGCAAATTAAATTTTATTTGACCATTTATCTCCATTCTTCAGTGATCGAGAGAAAGTTTATGGTAAGGCTACAATTTTACCTGTTGGGTTATTGAATTGAAAATTCAATCATAAAAATTCATTTTTTCTCTCAATTTAGTCTTTTACTTATGATAATTATGAACATATATTGAAAGGTTTTATAATAAGAATACACTATAATAATTTGTTAACTTTTATTTATGATATTTATTTTCAATGTCAATGCATTGTTAATTTCTGTTAATTAATTAAATTGTTAATTAATTAAAAGTGGTGGCTGGTCTATTGAGGGTTGTTTATAATCTAAGCGCAAGCCCATTCACTTCGCTTTATAATAGAGTATATCAGATTCGGCGTTTAAATCTGAAAAACAATTCGTGCAACAAAACAGTACAGAAAAAAAAATCTGCACATTACTGTCTTATTGCTATGAAAAAAAATATATATTTATTAAAGTTTTCAGTTGAATTTTACCGAAAAATTAATCTACATTTTCGTACCATTCTTTAGTGGTCTTGAATGGTGAATGAGATGCAGCATCCGAGTGCAAAGGGTTAAACGAATAAGTGTTCTGATATAATAAGTGTTCGGAGATGATACGAATGAATGAGACTCGCTGACTTATAATGGCGCACGTACTGCACACAATATCAATGAATTATTTTATGCACATTCTAGGTGTCGAATTTCAGTGCCAAGTACGATGATCGGTTAGTGTTTCACTCAAAATTTTCAGCATCCTAGTTTTTCAGAATGATGTGTAATAATTGCAGTTCAGAAATGCCTTACAGCACCAAGGAGACAGGCTCAATGGCAGGTAAATGTTTCTTTCATCATTTTCATGATGATACGATGTCAGGAATCCCAACTAAACAAGTGCAGAGGTTTGTACTGTTTTCGCTTTGTACTCAGATCTCTAATGTGTGTAAGATGTCTTTTCCAATCAGTGATGCTGTTAAGAAATCTTATGACCATCTTCGAGTTAAAAAAACACGAACTTATAATTTTGCCACCTGATACCACATTAAGCCACTTTTCTATCTCTAGGCAACACTTTTCTCACCAAAGATACTGGATTTCTAAAATCAAATTTAAAAAAAATGCGAAATTCACGATACACATAATGAGAAATTTTATTTCACATTCTGCATATCGCGAAAATTATAATATTGTACATATGCATGGATTCCCATTGCATTCTATCAAACATCATTTTCAGATTAGTCTATCATTAACAAACGCACAGTTCTGATTGAAGAAAATCCAAAATTAGATTGAAATCTTCAAATTTATGAAAAACAATTGCCGAATTTCCTGCTCTTAGAACATCGTGGATTTTTTAATCATCATGTTTAAAGACAAACAAATAGCAGTGGCGTGCGATAGTAAATGGGCAAGGGTCATATGGATTTTTTTCCTTCTTTTCGTCATACAAATGTTCAACAAATGTAAAGTATGCCATTTAATAATTTGTTCGTCTCCTTCAATGCATTTAATTTTGAAAAGTAACACAAACGTGCTAATGTTTTCTTTCCCAGTCACCCCCCCCACACCTATTGATGTCCGAAGCATCTATACCCTCGCTGTCTCCAAGTCGTTAGCCACTGAACTTATCAGCAGATAGACACGATTAGATGTAAGTTTGTCTGAACTTAGGAAAGTTTAAAAATAAGATTCTTACAGGTTTCGAAGCGAATTTGTTAATTGTTATGTTCTTCGTATATTGCGACATGCATGAATGGCATTCACTTTATCATTTTAAATCTTATTTTTGTAGGAAATTCAGAAACAAACTCAAACCTGACTTATCTTACTCTGCTAAAATTACATAAATATTGCTTTATTTAATTAATTATTCCTTAACTTGAAATATAAGTTTATTCTAGTTACATTTATTAACCTGAATTCTTCCCCTACAGCCAATGAAAATGTTAAAACTTTTTATAGAGTTAAGATCTGATTTTAAAAACTAATCTCTTAGGCTCATTACAAGTGATCAATTAAATGAATTTAGTTATTATTTCTTCTTGCAGATGGCAGCACGTAATTATCGAAAATTTCCTTACCAAACCTTTGACTTGCACCACTATCGATATAGCGATAACATCTTTGCTCACATATTGAAATAGTTGCAAAATAGTAATGTGAAGGCTATTTTAAATCCGTTTCGTGCAACCAGATAATGGGAAGGGTTGCTGATAATGAGCTACTTTTACTTATCCTTACACTCGTGTTGGATTTTGTCACGCAATTTTACGATTGTTTACCTTAAGTTGGCCTCAATTTAATTGCCCTATTTCTTATTTTCTTTTTTCTATTTTGTTGTATGAGTGAAAAAGTGGCTTGAGTTTTAGCTCAATTTTCTTTTGTGCTATATCCTGTTGTAATTAATTTAGCTAGTATTTGTTCGTTGCTTTCAATTACATTGTGAATGCAAGCATTTAAAAAAATACCAGGTTATTTTTGATTAAATGGGTATTTTCAAAAGTGTTTGATGTGTTTTAGAATAAGCATACCATTAGTCATACTTTGTTCATGCGAAATAGTTTCTTTTAGGGCTTATCGCTACGTGCCATGGTTACGAATGAAATTCATAATTGGTTCGCATCATTTAATTTCAAAGCAGAATACTATTTTTAAAATAACGAAAAATTAATGCATTGTCTGCTTTTGTTGTTTATTTAGCTTCTTTTGTTACTAGAATAAGAAGAGAGATAATTATTAAATGTTAATTTGAAACTCATATTATTAGACTGCATTGCTCACAATTTCTATGTTCTGAGATAATATATTAACTATACTCAACTTATTTTCCCTTGACTTATAAAATTTAAAAAAGTTATAAAATTTCTATGGGGTAATTTATTCTTGAATTAAAGAAAAAAGATAAAGCAGCTTCAAAAATATATTTTTTGTTTGTTTACTAAAAGGTAAACGATAATTATTTTTTATGAAAAAGGCGAAAATCGGTATAAAACTATAAAAGGCACATACTAGAAATATTCCAACCAAATTGACACTTTAAAAGCATTCATATTTTATTTCTATATTATTCATTATAGTTTTTATATCCTTATCTTAGCATTTTCAACAGCTCACACCTCACATGTCAATCTCCTTATTTTTCAAAGCGAGTGCGCACGCGTATTATAATTTCAATTCAACCAGGTTCTTTAAATTAATTATTTCTAGTTCACTTAATTCACAATTCACTACTTTTTCCTACTTTTAAGAATCTACGCGTTCCTAAAATAAATATCAAATTTCAGAGGGTCCCTTTTTGAAATTGTACAATTTCTGCTTTGTGATGCGTTTTTATTCTCTTTTTCTCTTGCTTCAGAGTCGGAATGTATTGCTTCCTGGTAAATATCTTATCATTTTCAACAGCTCACACCTCACATGTCAATCTCCTTAT